>CAUYQV010060694.1:0-13976 GCA_963574575.1 Galagoides demidoff
TCCCAGCCATGAGCATGGTATGTTTTTCCATTTGTTAACATTTTCAGCTATTTCTTTTCTTAGAGTTTCATAGTTCTCTTTATAGAGATCTTTCATGTCCTTTGTTAGGTAAACTCCCAAATATTTCATCTTCTTTGGCAATACAATGAATGGAATAGAGTTCTTGACTATTTTTTCAGCTTGACTATTGTTGGTATATATAAAGGCTACAGATTTATGACTGTTGATTTTGTAACTTGAGATGCTCCTGTATTCCTTGATCACTTCTAGGAGTTTAGTAGTAGAATCCCTGGTGTTTTCCAGGCATACAATTATGTCTTCTGTGAAGAGTGAAAGTTTGATCTCTTCTAATCCTATATGGATACCCCTGATTGCCTTTTATTCCCTAATTGTGATGGCTAAAATTTCTATTACAATGTTAAAGAGCAATGGAGACAATGGGCAACCTTACCTCGTTCCTGATCTGAGTGGAAATGATTTCAACTTAATTCCATTCAGTATGATATTGGCTGTGGGTTTGCTGTAAATGGCCTCTATCAATTTGAGAAATGTCCCTTCTATGCCAGTTTTCTTCAGTGTACTGATCATGAAGGATGCTGGATATTATCAGAAGCTTATTCTGCATCAATTGAGAGAATCATATGGTCTTTATTTTTTAATTTGTTTATGTGATGAATTATATTTATAAATTTACGTATGTTGAACAAGCCTTGAGATCCTGGGATAAAACCCATTTGGTTGTGGTGTATAATTTGATGTGTTGCTGGATTCTGTTTGTTAGGATCTTGTTGAATATTTTTGCATCAATATTTATTAGTGATATTGGTCTATAATTTTATTTTCTTGTTGTGTTTGGTTTGGGGATCAAGGTGATGTTTGCTTCAAAGAATGTGTTAGGCTCTTGTTGAATATTTTTGCATCAATATTTATTAGTGATATTGGTCTATAATTTTATTTTCTTGTTGGGTCTTTTCCTGGTTTGGGGATCAAGGTGATGTTTGCTTCAAAGAATGTCGTATTTCATCTTTTTCTATATTTTGGAACGGGTTAAGTAGTGTAGGTACTAAACTATAGTTCCTCTTTAAAGGTTTGGTAGAATTCTGATGTGAAGCAATATGGTCCCAGGCTTTTCTTTTTAGGGAGATTTTGTATAGTTGATGCTATTTCAGAACTTGATACAGGCCTGTTCAACATTTCCACTTCATTCTGGTTAAGTCTTGGAAGGTGGCGTGCTTCCAAGTATTGGTCAATTTCCTTCATATTTCTGAGAATAAAGTTTCTTGTAATATTCATTAAGAATTTTTTGAATTTCTGAGGAGTCTCTTGTTATTTCGTCTTTACCATTTCTGATTGATGAAATTAGAGATTTTACTCTTTTTTTCTTGGTTAGGTTGGCCAAACGTTTATCTATTTTATTGACCTTTTCAAAGAACCAACTTTTTGATTTATTGATCTGTTGTATAATCCTTTTGTTTTCAGTTTCATTTAATTCTGCTCTAATTTTGGTTATTTCTTGTCTTCTGTTGGGTTTTAGATTGGAGTGTTCTTCCTTTTCCAGTTGCCTGAGATATCCCATTAAGTTGTTAACTTCCTCTCTTTCCGTTTTCTTGAGGAATGCTTGCAGTGCGACAAATTTCCCTCTTAGGACTGCCTTTGCGGTATCCCAGAGGTTCTGGTAATTCGTATCTTCATTATTGTTTTGTTCCAAAGATCTGGTAATTTCTTTCTTGATCTCGTCTCTGACCCACCTATCATTCAGCATAAGGTTATTTAGCTCCCATGTTTTTGTATGATTCTTTTTGTTACTGGGTTCAACTTTTATTCCATGATGGTCTGAGAAGATGCAAGGAATAATTTCTATTGTTTTAAATTTGCTGAGGTTAGACTTGTGACCTAAGATGTGGTCTATTTTGGAGTATGTTCCATGGGCTGATGAGAAAAATGTGTATTCAGATTGGTTAGGATGAAATGTTCTGTCGATATCTGTGAAATCCAAATGCTGAATGGTTAAGTTTAAATCTCAAATTTCTTTGCTAAGCTTCTTGTTGAAGGATCTGTCCAACACTGCCAAAGGAGTATTAAGATCTCTGACTATGATGGAGCTGGGAGAAATCAAGTTGCTCATGCCTATTAGAGTATCTTTTATAAATTGAGGTGCATTCTGGTTGAGTGCATAAATATTAATAATTGAGATCTATTGTATTGAGTATTACCTTTAACAAATAAAAAGTGACCATCCTTATCTTTGCTTACTTTTGTTGGTTTAAAACCTAGTGTATCTGTGAATAAAATTGCAACACCTGTTTTTTTCTGCTTTTAATATGCCTGGAATATAGATGAACATCCCTTGACCCTGAGTCTATATTTGTCTTTTAAGGTAAGATGAGATTCTTATATGCAGCATATATCTGGCCTGAGTTTTTGTATCTAGTCAGCCAGCTTGTGACTCTTTAGAGGGCAATTTAAGCCATTCACATTGATTGAAAGTATTGATAAGCCTGGTATAATTTTGGGTATTGAAATTTTCAAAAGTCCAATGAACAGCTTTAATCCTTTCACCACTGTGGAAATTGGAGTTTGATCAAAATTTTCTGCTTGAGTTTACTTATGTGGTGGAGGATTGTGCTGGTCATTATGGAGGATAGGTCTGATAATATCCTGGAAAGCTGGTTTAGGTATGGCAAATTTCTTCAACATGTGAATGTCATTAAAGTATTTTATTTCTTTATAATAAATGAAACTCATTTAGCTGGATACAGGATCCTGGGTTGAAAGTTATTTTTTTTTTTAGGAGATTAAAAGTCAATGACCATCCTCTTCTAGCCTGAAAGTTTTCAGCTGAGAGATCTGTAGTCATTCTAATATTCTTCCTCTTGTAGGTTATGGTTTTCTTACATCTAGCTGCTTTCAGAATTTTTTCTTTCATATTAACTTTAGTGAACTTTATGATGTGCCTGGGAGATGTCTTGTTTGTGCTGGGGTTCTGAAAATGTCTGCTATCTGAATTTCAGAATCTCTTGGCTTGTCTTGAAAGTTTTCTTTCATAATTTCACGCAGAAGCGCCTCTGTGTTTTGTGAAGCAACTTCGTCACCTTCAGGGATTCCTATAAACCAAATATTAATTTTCTTCGAATTATCCCAGAGCTCTCTGAGAGAATGATCCATGTTTGCTCTCCATTTCTCTTCATCTTTGAGTACTTGGGTGCATTCAAAAGGTTTGTCTTTAGTGTCAGAGATGCTTTCTTCTGCCTGCTCCATTCTGTTACTGCGGGATTCTACTGTAGTTTTCAGATCTTTGAGGGCTACAACCTCTTGCCTCAGTGTGTCATAATCTTTGGTCATTTTATCTTTGAAATCATCGAATTCTTGAGACAGCTTTTGAATAATTTGAAATTCTAATTCCCTCCTTTCCTCCATTCTGTTAATCTTATTTGCTATCCAGATTCTGAACTCGATTTCTGACATCTCAGACTTCTGTTTGTGGATGGGATCTTTAATTGTATCTGCCCCATCCTTCCTTGGGGGAGTTAATCTACTCTGGTTATTCAGGTTACCAAAGTTTTTCCGCTGATTCTGCTCCATGCTGAATTTGTACATTTGAAGATCATCCCAAAACCTTTCCAGTGGCTATCACCAGAGAAGTGGCTGGCTTCCTCTGGTTGCCCAGAAAGACAGGGCACGTCTGTGTGGAAAAGTCTCAGAGAGGTGAGGCTTGTTGTACTAGCTGCTGTGGCTGCTGTTCTTCACCTGGGGGTACCACCACTCCAGTGTGGTTCCCTCTCAACTGACCATACCCTCATAGTTCTCAGCTACAGGGCCTGGGGTGTCAAACTCAGCTCATTCAGTCCTCGGTGTGGCCCACAAGGGTGCCTGCAGCAGAGCGGAGTGCCAGTGGCTGCATGGGGAATGTGATGGCTGGATCAGTCTTGGAGGGTGGCCCGCCACAGCACAGAGTGCCAGCAGCTAAGGCATGGGAAATGCAGGACTCATGCAATTCTCTGGCTGCAGAGCCAGGACAGGGTGCTTGGTCCCGCAGGGGTAGGGGCACTCTGCTCTTGGGCCTCCTCTCTCTGTGAAGGCAAGGGGGAAAGTGTGGACTGGAAATTCAAAATGGCAGTGAAAACTTAGTTCAATTTTTCTGCCTGTTGAGCTGACAAGAGGGTGTTTGGAGTCTTAGCAGGGTCCCTCTAGGGGAGTAGACCCCACTTTCTGTATCTCTTACACGTGGGGTGAGATAATAGGTCCTTAGTTCACCTCTTGCCTGTTGGAAACTTACAGGAGCAAATGAAGAGAAAACAAAGAGAAAAACACAAGTTTCTTGGGTGAGCGGATGTACACTTTTCCTTTGGGATGTATTATGTACCTGTAGATTGCTTTCTAGGAGTTGCAACTTGCCTCAGAAGAGATGTCCTGCAGATATCACTTTTCTCTCTCAGCTGGGCTCCTAGTCTTCAATTTTGTTGGGTATTTCCTGGACTTTATCGTTCCCTCTGGACAGGAGCTTCGGTCAGAGGCTGGTACCTGTCAGCCATCTTGCCCCTCCCCTCGACAACTCAGTTTTAAGTTGTTTCTGGAGACCCCTTGGCCAAGAGGGGTCCATTCAGTTAGCAGAGGGCTTAGAATTTTATTTTTAACTCACACAAGTAATAACAACTGAGTCCCGGAGAGGTTAAATAACTCATAGCTAATCAATGCAGAACTTGAATTCAGTGTTTTGCCTGCTATGTTGTTCTATTCATACCTCTCCCTCTGCTTATCTCTTGACCTAGGAAGCAGCACTGACATTGAACCCAGCTCACTCAGTCTACGGGAAACCTACTGCATCAACCACCTTTTCTCCCCTTTCCATTTTGTTGGCCAATACTCTTTTGTTTGCTTCCAGTTTTAGAGATCTTTACTAATTTGTTGTTATTCTCCATTCTATTCTCTCTCTCTCTTTCTCTCTCTCTCTCTCTATATATATATATTTTACTATTAGGTGGAGTATTAGAAAGGAGAGAATACAAACTCCCACCATCACTCTGCTATCTCGACCTAAAGGCTCATTTACTCCAGATCTCGAGAAGTGTGGTTTGCACTAGGATCCATCAGGTGTGACTAGTGACTGACCCCATCCTTGAATCCTACTGTTGAGCTCCACATATTTTAACTTAGTGTTTGTTTCCTATTTTCTTGACTTTGGTCTCTAACCCTTTGAGGTTTTCTTGAAACCCACAGCTGAATGTGACCTCTCTCCCTCATCTCCACACTTGGAGGACTGGTGGCACCTAACCAGTGGTGTATATCATGTTTTCTCTTTTGTTATAATAATGTTTACATATTTTCATTTCCATATCGCTTGGAAGCTCCTTATGACTGTTAGCAGATCCTCTTTCAGTGAAAAAAAACATGCACTTTGAAATCAGGTACCATAACAAAATCCTCACAAATGTGACATTAAGTTAGTGTTTGAGTGTCAGGAGATAAAGAATTAGAGAATTAATGCTGGAAAGCAGACTAATCATGCAATGCTGAAATAAGTTATTTAATAAGTTTTATCCAAAATAACTTGGAAGGAATGCTATGTGTCTTCTGTACCTGAAATGTAGGAGAATGACTAGAAACAGCCCAAGTTTTAGTGTTGGTCATCTATTTACTTATTACTGTAGCAATATTATAAGAAAAAAATAGGTTCAGAAAAGAATTGGCTGATTTTCAAGAAGAAATGAAGGATCTCAGAGTATTGCAGAAACCAAATGCTTCTGGATCTAAAGCTGGAGAAGATAAGAGGAAAAAGGCTTAGAGGAAAAAAATACTTATCAATGCTTCTCATTAACCAAAGGAACTCAGCCCTATGGCTAAGATCACAGGGAGAAGGCTGCTTTTCATCTCAGCCCATTATTTCAGATGCCTCAAAGAAGCTGTCATTAAGCTAGAAGCAAGGATGAATGTAAGCACACAAAGAACTTAAAGAGATTTAGAACCGTGTCTCAGAAATCATTTTGGGTGTAGTCACAGGCAAATAGAACTGACTGAAAGTAAATTGACTAGAAGTCACTTAGGCCTGTATAGGATTTGTATTGCCAAAGTAACCATGAGCCTGGCTTGCAATAGTCTTTGCTTATTTATACATTTATAAAATGCACTGCACAATATGTGTAGCTTGCAATGAGGGTGTACATTCTTTAACACTCTCTTAAATATGGTCATGGAATTAAGTGACCAAGAAAGAACCATTCAAAGTGTGAAGCCAAGAGCTGTAGAGAACAATGGGAAGGAGTCTTCACAGGGTTTGCGTGGCAGATTTTCTCTTGCTATGAATGATGTATGTTTCACATTCATCTGTCTTTACGTGCTGATTTTCATCACACAAACCTTAGCTTAGCCCCACCGTTGTGTTTTGGATATGGTTGGATATGGCAGTGGGCAGATAACTTGTCTTCTTGATTTATGAATTGTCTGGGTGAGAAAACTGTATATCACCAAAAAATAATGGTTTTGAGCTACATGCTTTTATGGTAGGTCTGTGTTTTTCAGTCTGTTTCCATGGAACACTTAAATTATGTTGATCAAAAAAAAAAGGATGAAAAAGAGAGTATACTTATTGTACTTTGCACTTATTTCAAAAATAATTTAATTAATGATCTTTAAAAATTTCTGTGGCACATCTCAGATTCTCTCATAGCACACTGGAACACTGAGGCACACCAGCTGAAAATCACTGGCTTAGATCCATAAATGACTATATAAAGAATAACCTCTATTCCCCACTTTCCCAGAATATTACTGCAGCATTACCTGAAGAAGAAGTAAACTTCTTATGTCTTAGCAAAAATTATACTTTGGGTCTTAAACTGCCCTAATTAATGTCATTTATACAATCAAGTAGGTGGGACAATGTAGCAGTAATATGAGGCTGTGATAATATGCAAACTCAAATAAGTGGCAGAAACAGACTGGGTAGGTTTAGCACCAGGTTCACATCACAGCTTGAGGGTACAAAGAAGTGTCTACATCCATTTAAGGCAGCAGTTCTCAATTGGTTGATCAAAAAAAAAAAAAGGATGAGAAAGAGAGTATACTTATTGTACTTTGCACTTATTTCAAAAATAAGTGGGTCGCAACCCATAGGAACTGTATTAAAGGGCCACGGCATTAGGAAGGTTGAGGACCACTGATCTAAGGAGAGGGCTACTCAAGTAGGTAGAGACTCGACAGAAGACTCAACTCCAGTTTTTAATCCTGGTACAGGCATTGTGGGAAAAGTCATTCTTAAAAATACAAAAAACAACATTTGTCACTTTGGTTTGAGAAATGTCTTCAACCTATCAGGAAATACAGCACTATTTCCCTCACTCCCTACAGGATCCTTGAGAAACAAAGTATATGAACCGTAGATCTATCCTAGTTTTGATTTCAAGAGGAGTTACTAGTAAACTCACCAAGGTAGTAATGACTTTGCAGGACTCTATTCTAGAGAGGGTGAAGGGTGTGGGCGTGAAAGAGCTCTGCTCATTGCCTCAAGGCTTTCAGGGCCTTTATGTTCAGAAAGGATCTGACATTTTCCTGGCCTCACCTCTTTCCATTTGCCAGAGTCCACATCAATTTCCGGTGCTCATATTTGAAACCGTAAGCACATTAAATTTCATAATCAAACTGTAAGCACGTTCACCTTCCTCTTCCCTTTGGTTGCCTGGCTATGATAGTTGTGTACAAGTATTTTACACCACACTCATCCTAGCCCAGACTACCCAGGAAATTGTGAGTTTTAAGATCCCTTATTCTGTGGTATACTTTTGACATTTTAAATATAGAATTAGGAAGAAATATTATCATGCTATTTATTATTCATCACTTTTCATGGATAAATGAAGTATTAGGAAACAATAAATATATTGGTAAAAAATTAACCACAAGTTTATTCCTCCACCACTATATATCAATATCACCCAAATACACCTCATAACTCAGGGTACAAAAATATAACTATATTTTCCCCATACTTGGACTTATTTTCTACCTTGGAAATCTACCTTTTGTGTCTTTAGCATACAAGCAATGTGTGTACTTTGTAGGTAAATTCATAAATACAAATATGCTTATCTCTTTAGTTTTTTTCTTCCATATTGATTATGGCTTAATAGTAAGCTCCATAGCTTTACACCAAATTTAAGATAACACTTTTACATTTTTTTAATCGTACATTAGGGTTAGTGCTGAAAATATGCTTATTTGTCCATACAAAATCAGAGGGTGTATTATGCATATTTGAGAGATTTTTATTGTGGTTGTTGTAATACTTTCTTTCCATCAAAAAGCATTGGTATGCCATCTTTTTATGTGATAACCCAGGGTTAGTTTCTATCCAAGAAGAAAAAAAATAAAGGAACCCCCAAGAACTTTAGTCTGGAGAAAACAGTTGTGGAGAATATCAGTCTACACATTATACAAACATATAAATAAACCAGACATTATTCTGGTTTAAGCATATCTGGGGCAGTATAACAAAGGTTATGTATGACTAACATGCTTCCCACTGACATGAGATGTTACAGCATAGTTTTTCCTTTTTGACTACTACCAAGAATGTCTTCTTTTTTTTCATGTTGCCATAATTTGAATGTTCCTTCCTGTGGGTGTAGGACTTCATGCAAGAGTGGCTTGGTGTGTCTTGAGAGTTTTGAAAAGGGTTCTGCCCATTATCTCTCTCCAATTCCTATTACATGTGTGTTTGACTTTTTCTCCATGTACTTTTTCTCTAGTATATATACTACTATATACTCCCTAAACTCTTTTACATATTTTACAGACTTTTGCATCTCTGTACTTCGATCTGAATATTTCCTTCTAATATACTTCATTTTATATAAATCTCCTGGCTTTTCTGCAAGGTAGTTGTTCTAATCTTTGTATTCGAGAGAAGGAAACTGAAGTTACATGAACAAATAGTGAGGGTTCAAACTCTGACTCCAAAATGGATTGTCTTCCCACACCAGGCCAAATTAAACCTTTAATATGTCTCTATGTAGAATTTTAAATACTAAGAAAGGATTCATGAAATAAACAAATTTTGTTAAGCCTCTTGAGAGTTACAAAAATGAATTCAAGTCCTTGCTCTTAATAAATCCCAGTTAAGTAGAAGATGGAATTCAGATCATAGTAATACTAATGCTACAACATATATGTAAATGGTGTGTAGGTTCAGAGGACATCTTTAAACCTACAAGCTAGAGGTGGTTTAGCAGTTGCCTGAACACATATTCCTACTAAATAGAGCAAAGGAGATTAATACTTTCAGAACTAGTCTGGCACTATCATAATCCTGAGTTTGATGGTGAGTAGAATTTTTAATTTATTTTTACTTAGATGACATTTGGCTTTTAAGAGGATTTTCATGAGGTATTTGCTAAATTTGGTTGGATAAGTGCTTAGAATAAACCACAAGGTTGTTCCTCCACCACCATATATCAACATCACCAAATACCCCTTCTGCCACTCCATTCTATATCTCCCCACATTTGTTCTTCACAATGTCCCTCAAATTTTTCCATTCATTTCTTCTCTGGTTTAGAATTTTGTTCCCACCTACACAAGCAAACACTCAGAGCTGAAGAATAACATTTACTAATCAACCTCACCACCCACTCTGGCCCCAGTTCCCCAGTTTAGAAATCTAACAGAAACCATCCGTGGGATCATATTGTCTTCACAGGAAAGATTGCTTTATTATAATTTTTTTTGTTGATTTAATTGTAAAATTACAAAAAGGAAAATGGTCATTTCTTCTCACAAACATCAGATTTAATTCGGAAAAGCCCACTGCTATGGTTTGAGCATTGCCTCCAAAATTTGAAATGTAAATGCCCTTGAAACAGTGTTGGGAGGTGGGGCACTTTGAGGAGTGCTGAGTTCCAGAAGGATCTGCACTGTTACCTCAGGTGTGGGCTCCTGGTAAGAGGGTGAGCTGGCACCATTTCCCACGTCCTACATCCTCACTTGCCTTTCTGCCTTGTTATGGTGCAGTGAGGACAGCTGTACCAGATGCCAAACAGATGCTGGTGCCCTGCCCTTGGTCTTCGCAGGCTCCAGAATTGGGAACAAAATAAATTTCTTTCTTCATAAATTATCTAGTCCTTGGTATTCCGTTATAGCAGCAGAAAATGGACTATCCATATATAGAAGAGCTATAGAGAAATTGCCTAGAAAAATTTAAGGAGGTTAAAGTAATTTGTACTTTAATTATTCTCTAAATTCTAGGGCTTTGGCCGAAGTGGCTTAGGGACTTTAATCTCTTATTGCCTTTGACTTGTAAATTACTTTAGAGAAAAGATTAGCCTAATTCTCTCTTGGTTCAACATTTTATTTTATTGAAAAAGTATATTTAAAATTACCTTGGCATTTGGGCCATTTATCAGATTAAATTACTTTCAAACTACTTAAAAAATGTGTAACAACAAAAATGTTCTCTTCTTAGTCTTATTCTTCAATTAGCCAATTTAGCACAAAAACACTCTCTGAACATATGAATAGGTTAAGATTTTTTTTTTTTTTGAGACAGAGTCTTACTTTGTCACGCTTAGTAGACTGCTGTGGCATCACAGCTCATAGCAACCTCAAACACTTGGGCTCAAGCAATCTTCTTGCCTCAGATTCCCGAGTAGGTGGGATTACAGATCCCTATCACAAAGCCCAGCTTTTTGTTGTTGTTGTTGTTGTTTGATTTTTTTGTTTAGCAGGCCTGAGCTGGGTTCGAATCTACCAGCCCCGTTGCATGTGGTGGGCACTCTAACCACAGAGCTACGGGCACCCCCTAATAGTAGGTTAAAATTTACATTTTCTAATTTATTAAAAAATAAATTTGCCTGGCCCAAATATGTACAAAAAATTCTTTACTTATCACAAAACAATGAAAAGCCACATAGATTTTTATTAGCTTGGAGATAGAATATTATAGGATGTTCCTCTTTGTTTTTGTATTTTTTAAAATTTCACTATAAATGAGTGACAGCTCTATAGTCACAGATAAGCCTTAGTCTCATACCCAGACATTTTTCAAGACATTTTAAATTAATTTCTAAGGTTTTATTAACAAGAGAAATTGGGACTTGATAGATTAAGAAATTTAATTGAGAACACATAGTAACCTATTATTAATAAAATATTTACCTGGGCATCAAGTTTGGGCATCTTGCTACATTCAGAGTTAGTAGATTTCCATTGCAAAAAAAAGTCACTGATTTTTTTTACACTGTCAGGATTCCTTGATCACTTATACAAATAACTCTTTCAGTAGAACACAAGCATCAGTGAGTGCCCTGAAGGTGCTAATACCCTACTGTTCTATAAATTATTTTAAATGTGTCATTTATAAATATGTATCATCTTATTTTTTAATGGGAAAAATCTTTGGTGTTGTTTTATGCATTATATGATAAACATATCTAAGGCATTTTTAAGCACAAGCTTTATCAGTGTGAATAAAATATCCCCTTAATTTATTTAAAACAATGATAATAGACCCAGTTGAGAATGAGAGAGTAAACTTAGTCATCTGGGTGTTTCAAGCCTTCCATTTAACAGTACAATTTTTTTGATACAACTGAAGAGATGAAGTTAATCTTAAAGAATAGTAAATGAATTCAGCTAAACTATTGGATCACAATTCCCTATCAATTAATTATAACATTTATGCTAACACACAAAAGCAAGCATGCAAGGGAATATTTGTTCTTAATCCTGAAATAGTAATGAATAGAGATTTTTCCTATGGTTAAGTCACTGGAACTTATGATGAAAATTGTGTTCTGAGATTGTGTTAACACTACCCAGGTAGGTATATAATTATCAACATGTTCATTTCACATGTTGATTTTTTCACTTGGTTGAAGTCTCATGTCTTCTTTGAGTTCTTCCAACATTTGGCTTGGTGAAATGATTTTCATTAATCAGTTTTGTCTAGAAGGATCACAGGGGAAAAAAACAAAACAGTAGGATGAGTTATAGTTATGTTTAAACACAACAGGAAATTGATGACCACTGTACATTTCAGCATTTTGCAATCTTACAGAATTATCCTTGAACATAATCAGTAGGAAATGAAAAACATCTCCTTATAGATTAGCTCTATTGGAGTTTTGTGTAAAGAAAGAGATAATTTCTTAGTAATTCCATTGTAAAAGCCTTAGGTAAGAAACAAAATTCTTCTCCTAGTTTCTATAACAATGAGAAATTAACAGCAAATTTGTACAAATCTGTGTATATTTTTATGGTGTAAAAGATAAGTGAGTTGATCTTATAGCTGCATTTTACAATTTAAAGCAAGCTGTGAAGTCTATAATATCTCTTTAAGGAATGACTTTGTTTTTTCTTTATTGATTAAGAAGTTTGCACAAAAGCTTACTGCTAAATTTCTCTCTGATTGTAGCAGGTGAAAGAAGGGCACTGGGCTGGTCTCCCCATCACACCTGGATACTCCACCTGTCTTGTTTGGAGGGCTGGATTTATGTTACCCTCAGAGAGGGCACAAAAGGGACAGGAGAGCTTTTGCTCTTACCAGTATGGAAGCAGAGTATTTTCATAGCCATCTTCTAGTTGGGCGCCATAGAAATTGAGTATCCTAAGCATTCTCCCGTTAGCAATGCATTTGTGGGGTCACAGTGGGAAGCTGACTCAGATTTGCTTACTCCCATTTCTCATCAAGTACAAGTCATGTGCAAGTTCAAGGAGGTTAAAGCAATTCAGTCTTTATTCCCTAACACCCCTACTGCTTGCTGAGATGGCATAGTCCCTTTCACATCTTATGTCTTTGGCTTATAAACTAGCAGAGAGCTACATTCTATCATAGCAGGACTAAAACAATTTAAATTATTTTTAATAATGTGTTTTCCTGTGAGGTGGAGTCATATTTTATAACCCATTCATTGAATTACTAAGACACTTAGTATAATAATTTGACTTGCACTAATGTGGAAAAATGAAATAAACCTAAAATTCGGTTCATCTGACTTTCCACTGCCTCTACATATGTTTGAGACAATAAACAGAGAAACAAAGCATCAATCCTGCCAGTGGGGAATCACACATGATTCCTGGGGGTAAAACACATTCTATCTTCCATGCCTTTGCTCATGCTGACCTTCTGTTAGAATTGCCTTGCTCTGGGTTATACCTACCAGTCCTTTAAGACTGATCCTGAGTCATTTCATCTCTAGAAACCTTTGCTATCCATCCCAGTCTCTAGGACTAGTTCAGTTATGGCCTCCACTATCTTAAAACTAGTTTGTTGCAATAATATTCTGTTTTCTCCACTAGACTCACAGCTTCCAAAGCAGTGGTTCTCAACCTATGGGTCGTGACCCCTTTGTAACAATGAAAATACATCTGCATATCAGATACTTACATTACGATTCATAACAGTAGAAAAATCACAGTTATGAAGTAGCAACGAAAATAATTTTATGGTTGGGACTCTGTGTTAAAGAGGAACTGTATTAAAGGGTTATGGCATTAGGAGGCATTAGGAAGGTTGAGAACCACTGTATGGAGTTTAATAGTGGTACATCTAATGCGGGTGTAGTGCTCGCCCCACTACAAGCATTTAGTAAATGTTTGTTGCTCTTAACTGAATTAAACTAACAATGACATCTCATCTGCTCTGTGGTAGATTTGATTGTTTCAAAGTTTTGTTGGCTACTGCACAGAGAGGCTCAAGATTATAAGAAAAAAATGGCACAGGAAACACTAAATACTAAATCTGTCATGGGAAGAAATAAATAGCTAAACATGTATAGAAATTTAAGTTTTTTGTTTTTTGTTTTTTTTGAGACGGAGCCTCAAGCTATCACCCTGGGTAGAGCGCCATGGCATCACAGCTCATAGCAACCTCCAACTCCTGGGCTCAAGCGAGTCTCCTGCCTCCGCCTTCCAAGTAGCTGGACCACAGGCGCCCGCCACAACGCCCGGCCAGTAAATCGGATTTTTGTACTCCATTCTTGTGA
>CAUYQV010060696.1:0-40515 GCA_963574575.1 Galagoides demidoff
GTCCCAGCTACTTGGGAGGCAGAGGCAGGAGACTCGCTTGAGCCCAGGAGTTGGAGGTTGCTATGAGCTGTGATGCCATGGCACTCTACCCAGGGGGATAGCTTGAGGCTCCATCTCAAAAAAAAAAATAAAAATAAAAAAATAAAAAGTATTTAAAAAAAAAAAAAAGAATAATGCCCTCATTTCCTTGTCTCATAGAATTTTTACAAAACATAACCTAAAGCCTTTTTCTTTTCTTTTCTTTTTTTTTTTTTTTTAGGCAGTCTCTCTGTCAGTGTCCAGGCTGGATGATGGAGTACAGTACCCAGTTCAATTCTAGTTCATGGCAACCTGAAACTCCTGGGCTCACATGACACTCCCACTTCAGCCTCTCCTGTAGCTGGGACTACAGACACTAATTTTTTAAATTTTTTGCAGAGACAGAACCTCACTATGTATCTCATGCTTGTCTCAAACTCCTGGCCTCAAGAGATTCTTGTGTCTTGGTCTCCCAAAGTCTTGGGATTATAGGTGTGAACCATTGCACCCAGTTCCTGGGGAGTTTTAAAAAATTTTCTGTTTACTAACACTGAATTGCAAAAAAATAGTTTAGTTACAGAGCTGTTCAGTAAATACTAGGATTCAATAATTATTTGCCCTCATTTTCTGTCAATTATATACCTTTAATTCCCTTAATACATTTTTAACTCCATTTATCCCTCATACAACCTTGTTTCTCTTTTAACAAAGAAGTGTATAAAAACGCCAGTGCTCGCCTGTGCCAGTGCCAAGATTTTCCTTGGAACTCACAGCCGTTCACATCTCTGAATACCCAAGCCTATGTGTGGCATAACCTCCCACATACCCAATAGGCAAGCTCCAGTACCTTTAGAGCTTCAATAGCCATTTTAATTTTTAAAGCCATTCCCTTTTCATTCTTTATTTGTTTAAGTAATAAATAATCCAAGTCAATAGACCAATGCTAGAGATTTTAAAAATTCAATGTCTAAGAGGGATTTTAGGATCATTTATATAAGTAACTTTTAAAATTCTTTTGCAGCTTTAGTACTTATAGACATTGATATTTACTTACATATCTGAACCCAACTTGAAAACTGTTCCAGATGTCTGCCATACTTCCAAGAAGCATCCTTCTCTGAAGGACTTAGTCTGGATCAGGGGCAGTGCCTAGACCCAATTCATCCCCCCTCCACCACTCAAGAAGCACTGACCATCCAAATAGAAGTGTGACTGCCCACTTTTTTTCTAATACAGATCCAGGATGCTGTATCTAGATACAAAATATGGAGAAAACACTAATTGTTTTTACTATGCAGAGATTTAGTTTTATCAGGGAAAACACTGGCTTTGGTTTATTTCTTAGTTATCTTCAAAACTCTCAATATCTTGTTCATCATACAGAGTTATCAATATTTGTGGACCTTTCTAAGAGCCTTAGAGAAGAATCAGAAATGAATGAGCGCTGGGTATTTTTTAAAACTGCGAGTTTCCTCCTTAACTGTTACAAATGTTCTTGGCCCAATGTCCTGGAGTGCTGCTTTCTCTTGTCCACAGTTCAAGTTGCACCTTAGTATCATCCACTGAGGTCAGCAGCTCTGGCTCTTTCCTCCACATGTTGTCCTTCCAAAGTCCATTAGAAACCTGCTGCTTCCCACCAGATGTTCTGACATCCACTTCTCTTCTTAGCCCTGCTATAGGAGTTAGCTTGGCACCTGGACTCAGATGTTCAGTCTCTCTCTTCATTCTTTCTTCTTCTTCCATAGTGTATTGCCATAAATTTAGCAGCTCAAAACAATACATATATAATATCTTATAGTTCTGTAGGTCAGAAGTCCAGCTTGTTGAGATTCTCTGCTCCAGGTTTCACCAGGCTAAAACCAAGTTGTTAGCTACTAGAACTCTAACCGGGGCTCTGAGAAGGGTCTTTTGCTCATTCGGGAAGATGGCAGAAACAAGTTCTTCACAATTATAGGATGAAGATTCCTGTTTCCTTTCAGGCTGTCTGCTGATACCCACCACTATTTCCTCGAGTTTTCTCTCTGGCTTTAGCACATGGGTCCCTACATCTCAGAACCATGTTTTCTCTCTCCCTCATGCTTGTTTAAGTAATAAATAATCCAAGTCAATAGACCAATGCTAGAGATTTTAAAAATTCAATGTCTAAGAGGGATTTTAGGATCATTTATATAAGCTCCCCCTGATTCACCCTTCTGTTCTATCCCTTTTTCCCCCATGCCAAAAAAGTTCTTTGCGGTTTAAAGCCCGTGTGATTAGACTAGGCCAACTCTGATAATCCTGGATAATCTCCTTAGCTAGGTAGGTTACTGTAGATGTCCTAGGTCCACAGTCATAATCTACAAAATGTCTCTAGGTATATGACATTACACATTCACCGATTCCAGGAATTAGGGTACATGTATTGCTGGGAGCCATTATTTGGCCTATGATGCACTTTTACTTTCTGCCTTTGCACATTTCTGAGCCAGTGAAAAAGGATCAGCTCCAGATAACCTTGCCATGGTGGTAAATACATTCTCCTCATATATACCTCACTGTTGGTACAACATCTTTTACCTTCTTCTTTTTTTTGAGACAGAGCCTCACTTTATCACTCCAGGTAGAGTGCAGTGGTGTCCTGGCTCACAGCAACCTCACACTCCTGGGCTCAAGCAATTCCCTTGCCTCAGCCTCCTGAGTAGCTGGGACTACAGGTGCTCACCACAACACCCACCACATTGTCCACCACAGTGCTATTTTTTGAGATGGGGTCTCACTCATGCTCAAGGTGGTCTCCAACTCCTGAGCTCAGGCAATCCACCTGCTTCGGCCACCCAGAGGGCTGGGAATACAGGCGTAAGCCGCCGCACCTGGCTGGTCTAAAATCTTTATGATCCACTCTTGATTGTATTCCTTCTCACATTCATCAGGTCTTTTTTTAAATATGTTTTTTATTATGTCATAAAGACATTCATCAGGTCTTAAAATTCTTCCTTATTGAAGCCGCACTCTCAGCTGACATTATTTGTCTAAAGACAATGTGAGGAGGACACACTGTGGGGAGAAAGAAGACATCTGCTGTAACCCAGCTGGCATCCATGTCCAGGCAACCTGGAGAGAAGAAAGTTAATATCTGGCAGGGTGGCATTTCTCAGCATTTTCGGCACCAGGGACTGGTTTCATGGAAGACAATTTTTCCACAGATGGGAGAGAAGTTGGTTTTGATATGAGTGTGCAAACAATTGTTTTATTATGCTCTCTGTGCAGTCAAACCTCCCTGCTAATATTATCTGTATTTGCATCCTTACCACCTCATCTCCACTTCAGATCATTAGGCACTAGATTTCCACAAGAAGCACATGACCTAGATCCCTCACCTGTGCAGTTTATAGAAGGGTTCACTCTGTGAGAATCCAATGCTGCTTCCGGTGTGGCAAGAGGTGGAGCTCAGGCTGTGATGCGAGTGATGGGGAGCAGCGGTAAACACAGATGAAGCTTCCCTCTCTCCCCTGCCACTGTGCAGTCCATTTCCTAATAGGCCACAGACAGGTATCAGTCCAGAGCCTGGGGTTGTTGTTATGCAAACAGCCAATTTTTTTTAAATGCCCCTTTTCCACCTGTTCACTAATTTTTTTCCTTTTGAAACTAACCTGAGTTTCCTATAGTAGTGACCAATTTGATAACACCTGCTTTACACCTTTTCTACTATATAGCATTCCCAGTTTCCCATACCCGTTCCCCTCCAGATCTCCACTCAGTATAAACTGTATATAAGATTTTCTCTTAGGCTCTGTATTGAGAAATAAGAAGTTGCATTTCAAAGTAAAACATCAGGAAAACATTCTAAAACAGGTTTGCTTACCAGTCAAGTATAGTAAGGACTCCACTGTTGAGATTAAATGGAGCGGTGATTATTCCTGACACACAATATCATCAGCATCAGTAAGAGTCTCACTAATGACTAGTGAGTAATTACAAGTAGAAGAAGAAGCATTAGTGTAAGTGATGGCTGTGGCCATTGAACAATATGGAGACTATTATTTTAAAAATTATCATTAAATTATTAAAAAATTAATGTTAGATTATTTAAGTCTTAAGAAAAGAAAATAAGTGACTAAGGCTAGCTAATAAACTCAAGGTACAGTATTTAAGTCAGAAGTCTGAATCGAAAGCATTTAAAAAGACCCTTATCTCCAATAATTTCAGGAATACTATACTAAAAATTGGGCCCACAATTTTATTTTATTTTATTTGTTTATTTTATTTTTTTGAGACAGAATCTTAATCTATTGCTCCAGGCTAGCATGCCATGGTGTCATTGCTCACAGCTACCTCAAACTTTTGGCCTCAAGCAAGCCTCTTACGTCAGCCTTCCAAGTAGCTAAGACTACAAGGCATGTACCATAATGCCCAATTTTTCCTTTCTCTTAAAAAAAGGGGAAGGGATCCTCACTCTTACTCAAGCTGGCCTTGAACTCCTGCACTCAAGCCATTCACCCATCTCAGCCTCTCAGAATGCTAGGATTATAGGCATGAGCCACACACACTTGGCCCAGGATTTCATTTTAAAATGGAGCAGAGCCACAAAGGAGAAACTGTCTGGCAGAGACTTGCTTGTCTCATATCTAAGGTCTGTGCGCTCAAAGAAAGAGAATTTAAAGAGGGATATTTGGGCAGACAAGTGTAAACATCTTAAACTTCCAAATTTCCCTGAATCCTCTAATCTGACAGAGAACATTCCCACCTGCTACAACCGGGGAAGTGATTTGCTATTGCCTGGAGACTCTGTAGGCACCTCACTTGAGAAGGATGCTTTACAAGGTGATGCTTGCCTTTTCTCTCTGGTTTGTCCCCATCTCATTGTCATCAGATAACTAAGAGATGAGCTCAAGTAGAAAAATGCAGTCCCTGCTTCAGGAAGAACCAGAAGTCATGGTTAATGTTAGAGAAAACATCTTAAGAGTAGATCAGAAAGAGGATAAATCGGTAGGGGGGAAAGGGAGAATTTGTTTAACATGATGGCAAGGGTTTCTGGGACTGGGTGTTTTGTATTGTTGGATAGATGCCAAAATCTTTTTTAAAAATGAGACTCAATAAATGAGAGGGAAATGTAAAAGCTGCCTTAGCAGAGTATTGGGTGTTAGAAGCTCTGGAGGTAGGTGGGAAGTAGTTAAGTAGTACCTATTGCATGCTGCCAGCCAGGTTTTCTGTGAAGTCTGAGAGAACACTCTCTTCACAAAGGTAATAAAGGATTCACTGGTGGAAGGAAAATTTACAGCTAAAATTTCTGTAGGCTTGGTCTAGTAGAAAGCGGTGTTTTCTGAGACTGGGATCTCATGTCAATGGGGATGGTAGAGTTTAAAAATGAAAGGCTTTCCATGGCAGCGCTTATCTAACAACAGAGGGAAGATAAATATGTTCATTGTTGTGAACAGCAACAGCAAAGTTGAAGTGGCAAGTAGGGTGCCTTGTGTCTGTGCACCCTGCTGGTGCACTTGGCTGATAGACTATGGGCTTTCTATGTGCAAGGCAGATGGACAGACAGGGTGTTACAATCATCCCTCAGCATCCATGGGGCATTGGTTCTAGGAGCCCTGCAGGAAACAAAATCCACTAAGGCTCACATCCCTGGTATAAAATGGCTTAGTGTTTGCATATATCCTGTGCAATCTCTTGTAGACTTTGTCATCTCTAGATTACTTATAATACCTAACACAATGTAAATTCTGTGGAGCAGTTGTTATACTGTATTACTTAGGGAAAAAGACAAGAAAAAAATGCACATGTTCAGTATAGATACAATTTATTGTCTTCTGAATATTTTCCATTGGCAGTTGGTGACAAATAGAAGATTGATATCATAGCAAAGGAAAAATTCATGATTCCTCATCCAGTTTTGAGCTCTATGCCAGTTCCTAGAACCCCAAAATTGGCGATAAAACCCAATGCTTTCAGGAAGAAAAATATCCCCTCAATCTTTTCCCACAGGTATTATGCCGGTTACCCCACCAACTTTGCAATGGAAAATGAAAGTACTCAGAACTTCTAAAGGTCACCAGATACAGTATGTACACTGATGAGTATAACAGGGTGCCCCCAAATCATGTCACCTGCTCAGTGGGGACTTTTGGAGGCCATGTAATAAAATTATGGCCCAAGTTTATCTCGCAGTGGATTTAGTGCATCTAAGTATCCAGGAATGATTCCTTAATCCTCATTACACAGTTGGGATGCATCTATGTAACATCTAATGGAATGCTGGACATTGTACCTTTAATTTGTGGAGGAAATTAAAGAAAAACAGTTTTTAAGTGGGAAACTGACCCACTGACTAAAACTGACCTAAGTGGCCAAACTATTAGATCAGATACAATGCCACTTTCCTAGAGTAATTGCAGAGATTAGTGCCAAAATCATAGATTTGGCATTAAAGGATGTACTGGGTTCCTATCTTAACTCATTTATTTAAAAAAGAGAGAAAAATAGATGCACTGTGGCAGAAGGCAATAGACTTCTACAAACCTAACTGAATTGTAACTGTAATTGCAACTTTTGCCACATATGATATCACTACAGAAATAGATCAGCATAGAGTATGGCACTTGGTTTGCCGCTACTACTGATTTGGCAAATGCATTCATTTTGATTCCCATAAGTGGGCCAGTCAAAAGCTTGCGTTATCCTCAAAGAATAGCAATGTTCATTCTCTGTCAATCCCAGAGCTCCCTCAACTCTCTTTCAAGAGATCTTGATCAGCCCATATTTTGAGGAACTACACAGTGGTTTGGGGATGGTCATTGTATGTTTAGGAGATACAAGTTTGTCTGATACAATCTTTTTGAGACTAAGGCATTATTTATAGTTTTATAAATTTTAAAATTACTTGCAAGACTGACATTATCGTAACCAACTATTTTTCTAGTGCTGTACGTGGCAATGGCATAAGGCGAAATGTAAAGCTGAAATAGTGTTTTCCCAATAGTTTTTGTTTCCTTTGCTTTTTCGTTTTGTTTGTTTGAAGACAGAGTCTCACTCTGTTGCCCTGGGTAGAGTACTGTAGTATCATTACAGCTCACAGCGACTCAAACTCTTGGGCTCAAGACATCCTCTTGCCTCAGCCTCCCAAGTAGCTGGGACTACAGGTGCCCACCACAACACCTGTACATTTTTTTCTATTTTTAGTAGAGATAGGGTCTCACTCTTGCTCAGGCTGGTCTCATGAAGGCACCTGTGTAATCCTGCAAGCATGCTCGGAGTACAGGCATAAGTCACTGTGCCCAGTCTTAGTTTTCATTTCAAATTTTTAGACAGAAAACTATTTGAAATGTGCAGAATATTGTCTCAATTTTATATTTCATTTATTTTCTATGAAATTCTAAAATCTTGAATTATTTTCCTTTTATTTTTAATATAATTTCTCTTAAAATTCAATTAAGATTTCTATCCTGTCTATTAAATGATTTTTAAAAAAATACATTTTTATTCACTTGAAAGATTTCAACAGAAAACATAAACCTTTGTGAATATTTTATCTTGCTATTATTATTAATTATAGGATGATGCTTGTACATTCATACAAATGGCCTATTAGAAGATAAAGTAAACTCAGAATCCCATGCTGGTAGGTAGATGTATATAAATATTTGAAACATATGTCTTCAATGGACTCTGCAAGACAGGATCCTGAACCTTGACTCCCAATTAACTAGTACAAAGAAAGAATACCTATACTCACAGCCTCCCTCTTCATTTGATAGCTAATTAAAATGCATACCCTGTAGAAGTCACTCTACTCAATTACAATTAAATATGCAAGGTTATCAGCACAGTGCAAGCAGAAAGCTAAAAGCCATCTTCCCTTATTAGAGTGAACACATCAAGGATGGTTCTGTGTGGTCAGGAAAGGTTTCATGTATCACAGCTAGCTGTGTTATTCATTGACTGTACCCACAGGGCAATAGCAATAATAGTGTCACCACTGATCCTAGGATCCCATCAGCAATAGGAAGCTCAAGGTTAAAACGTAGTGAACTGTTAAAATTGTTCGTGGACCCCATCAAACACAAACTAGAACAGATTAAGAAAAAAAAATTGTCAAGATTTGCTGGTTGCTCTAATGGGTGTTGGCTTAATTTTGTCATAAAATTAATGAGGCACTTAAAGTGAAGAGATTTATGATATCTCCGGGTATCTCTAATTGAGTTAACCCAACTCAGCAGCTCAGAACTCATAGGACTCCAACAAGAATGATCAAGAGAGTGCCCAAATTGCATCCTCTTTTTGACTAAATTCTTCTCCATAGTCTATTCAAATAATTCCCTTATTTTTATTTCAATTTTTGATCTTATAAACGAGAATTAATTTTTATAAGATGACTGTTTTAATGAATCCCAAGCCATATGGCCTGCTTAAGTTAACCTATGAGCAAAAGCCTTCATGAATCTTAGAATAAAATCATACAACACATTCTTACACTATATATATGTTTAAGGCATAGTCCACCTTACTTATTTAGATTCTATTTTTAAAATGTAAGATTGTTTTATGCAATATCAAGAGTTGAATTTTAAAAAGCTATTTATGTGTTGAGTCACATACAGAAGAGACATTGATAAAAAGACTTACACCTAAAATGCTAAATAACCTACATATGTCAGTGGCATCTTTATAAAGAAGATGAAGAGCAACAGGGCCTCTCTGCTCCCTCTGATGGCTGTATCTGGAACAGAGATGACAGTTTAAAGATTGTAACAAGACCTGGCCAACTGGGTGTCATTTCTTCTTTATAAAAACCACTTTATGCAACTAGATTTATGGACCAGTTTCCCATTACAGACTTTTTGACTGAGATGGCACATAGTTATTACTATGTCCAACTCACTGTGTGTCAGGATGTGCCAAGTTTAATTCATCTTCTAGTGTACATTTCAACCAAGGAACATTCAATTTCATATCTACCAAGTCATATTTAATATTTTAAAAGGATACATAGTCTACTGCTCTATGTGCTCAAAATCTGTTTGCAAAAAGAGGTGAAAATTTTATTGTTTAGATCCATTATAATTGAACAGGGCTCATTCCTTAAGCCAATGTCATCCATTGACCTTTAAGTACAAGCCCCTTTCTTTATTTATTTGCTTGGAATAACCAATTCAAATAATATAATTAACAAAGATGATTCATCATTAATAAAATATTTGTTTTTAAAAGTGTTATCTATATGGAGTGAATTTAGCACATATGATTCCAATTTTTCACATTTTGTACTAAGGTTTATTTATGCCTTACACAACTTAACTGAATTTAAAACCTCAGTTTTCTTTCAACTGGATTCAGGGTAAAATTGTAGATGTAAAATCATGGATCAGCTCCAGGACCCTTGAGAATCCTAATTCTATCTCTGAAGGTGTATTGAAACCTTTTTCACAGACAAGCATAGCAGTTTGATGTCTTAAAATGAACCCTAATGTATCAGAGACATGCTAAAATAGCACAATGCAAGAAAACTTGGTAGTGATGTTGGGTCATTTTAAATGTGTATTTCTGATTTATACAAACTCCCAGAGTAATTAATTCATTTCATGGTTTCAATATATGACATCACACATATGTTAACTATGTGTTAACATGTGTTAGCTGTGGATTAGCCACCATGACTATTTTCAAGTGTCCAGGGAACATCTTTAAGAATTCAGCATTTTCAGGTATTCAGACACATCTAGGCATGATGTTCCAAACTTTATAAGATATATCTAATATATCTAATTCATCTCTTCGAACTGAAACAAAACCTAATTTGGGATGATTCACAGAGGAGGTATGCAATTCCTAGGGAATTTATAAAGGAAATATTGTGTGGTAAAACTCCTATTTTCTCTCTTTTCAAATAAGGTCTCTTAAAAATTTCTGTGTTTATTATAGGATAATCTAAGCTTTCTTGTGATATACTTCATCTAAAGCAGCAGATCTCAACCTGTGGGTTGCAACCCACAGGAACTATATTAAAGGGTCACAACATTAGGAAAGTTGAGAACCACTAATCTAAAGTTTATGAAGATCTAGGGTGGGCATGGTGGCTCATGCCTGTTATCCTAGCATTCCTAGGAGGGTGGATTGTTTGAGCTCGGGAGTTTGAGACCAACCTGAGCCAGAGCAATTCTGTCTCTACTACAAATAGAAAAATTATCCAGGCGTTGTGGTGGGTGCCTGTTGTACCAGCTACCATGCGAGAATACAGTAATTGTCAAATACATGCAAATGTGATTAGATGAAGGGATGGATGGGGATGTGTGGGTAAAGAAATTATTTTTCCAGGTATACAGCATGGGCAAGTAAAATCTTAGTCACTTGGTAATGACATGATTTAAGATTTTCTAGATTGTATTTTGATCATGTTACAACAAAGTGAATGTTTATGCTCCCACAAAATTCGTACATTGAAATATTAACCCTAAATTTGATTATATTAAGAGGTGAGGCTTTGTAAGGGAATTAGATCATGAGATGGAGCCCTCATGAATGGGATTAGTGCTTATAAAAGTGACCTCAGAGAGGTCTCCCATCCTCTTTCTGTCCCTTGAGAATACAAGGAGAAGGCGGCATTCTGTAATTCAGAAGGGAGTCCTCTCTAGAACCTGACTCTGACCTCAATTTTCTGACTCCAGAACTGTGAGAAACACATCAATTTTATCTATAAGCCAGGCAATCTATGATACCTTGTTATAGCACCCAAAATGACTAAGTCATATGAATATTGGATCACATCACAAAGCTGAGGATTTTTTTTTCTGCCCTACACAAAATATATATAGATAGTGGAGGAGGACAAGGTTAAAAAATGCCAGTACCTATCAAATTGAAAAATGACACTTATTCTGATGCTATCATTTCTAGAGGAAATTCACTTTTCATGAACCAAAAAATAAGTACCATTCTGAATCCTGTCATGTCTTGTGAATTTTAAACTTTAACCTTAGTATTTGCTTCCTACATTTTACAATTTCTCCTACCAAAGAGACCCTCTGTTCCTTTCTACTCTTCTATACTACAACCATCATCACTGCACTGAATATCCACATGCTGTTTATTTTATTCAGGGATTACACCAGTACTTTGTTGTTATCTATGTTAGTAACTTTGAGTTACTCACTACTCATTCATATTATCTCCCTTTCGAGTTTTCTATTCCATTGTCCCTGTTAGGATAGTATAATGATCATATGCTGAGAAAAGAATGGAAACTTCACTGCATGTTGGATGTGAAGTTGGGATTTGGGAACAATCCCAATAAAGATTTGGAAGACTTGTATTTCCATGTTCTTTCTCCTTTATTATGATCATTAATTAGTACAGTGTTCTAGTCACCTTCTATGTTTAGGTGAAACCAAAATATTTGTACAAGGACCTCTCTTGTCTTGATTTTATCCAATCATCTCCTCTCCCCAACCCAGCATCCCCTTCTTGTAAGACTTTTTATTTGTTTATGCATTTTTATATACTCCCTAGAATGATTATTCCTCTTCTTGAATCCTAATTATTTGAGGGATATCCTGATTCCTTCCTGCCCCATCATCTTAATGCCCTCAGAGTGGCATTCCCAGAATATAAGAAAGATTCCCATCCCCTTTTACAACTTAATCCCTTAAATTGATGCTTCCCAGACCCATCAATAAGTGAAATTTTCTAAAAAGTGTAGATTTCTAGTGTTGTATATCTTGGGGGAAAATGTAGACTATGAAGATTGTCTTGGAGTGAAATTAAAAAAATAGATTAAGCACATTTGATTAATTGTTGGATTAGATGAAGTAAAGGTAGTTTTAGATTCATAATGAAAAGGTGTTTTTTAGTATTTTAAAACTTTTCCTCCCTAAACCAACCTATCAGTTGGTTTTCTGATATAACTGGACAGGGTACATCATCTTATGATTGTTTCTTCCAAACTACTTGGCTTTAATAGCATATTAAAAAGGTGTGGGAAAAGGCTATATTTAAAAAATATAGTTGTTAAGGCTGGGCATGGTGACTCATGCCTGTAATCCCAATACTTGGGAGGCCGAAGCATGGGTTCTGAACTTATGGGTTCCTGAACTCATGGGTTCCAGACCAGCCCAAGCAAGAGTAAGACCCTGTCTCTAAAAAATAGCTGGGTGTTGTGTGGGCACCTGTAGTCCCAGCTACTGAGGAGGCTGAAGCAAGAGAATTACTTAAGCCCAAGAATTTGAGGTTGCTGTAAGCTGTGAAGCCATGGCACTCTACCCAAGGCAACAAAGTGAGACTCTGTCTCAAAAAAAAAAAAAAAAAGAAGAAGTTGTTAGTTACACACTCATCTCTCTGAACAAGTCTAGGGAGTAAACAAGCCAATTAAAATAATTTCACTATTCTACTAATATGAACATGATGGAGGTGAGAGTTTGGTCGAATGGGCCCAGAATGTGATAGGCAGGCCTAAGCGAGGAAAGCTCTATGAGAAGCCTGAGTTCACGTTAGGGAATTGAATGTAAACCTCTGATTTGTTGTAAGGTATTGAAAAAAAGCTGAATTGAGGACCATGCTGTGGAAAATAACTGACTTTGAGAGCCTCATATGGTAAGTAGCCCATACACCTTTGCGATGTGCTTTTATAGCCCCTCCAATCAACAGAGTGAATAGAAGCAACAGTGTTTTGAGATTAGGTATCAAAAGGCATTGCCCACTGCTTCTTACTTTGTTGTCATTCCACTCATCTGCCACAGGAGGACCTGGTTGAACTTGAGGAAAAATGGGAGACCATGAAGATAAGAAGTCACCAGCCACGACTCCCTTACCCAGCCAGCTCCTCTGTAAACTGGAAAACGCTAACATTGGGAGAACTACTCAGCTGAGCCAAGTCCAAATTATCAAACCACAGTGTCATGAACTAAAGGTTGTTGTACTTTGCCTCTAAGGATTAAGATTGTTTGTTATATAGAAAAGCTCACTGATGTACCTAGTGATCACCCAAATGGTCTAAAAATGGCAGTAGTATAGGCGAAATGCCTATATGCCTCTGGGCAAAAACACCGTTTGAGAGCGGTAAAAAGACTTTGTGCAGGCATACTTGTGAGAAACTGAGGCAGAATCTCATATGGCCAGGTTAGTTGCAGGCCTAACATGACCAAGACTTTGGCTGGAATAGCATTTCCAGACTGTGTTAAGGAATTAAGGTTGACTTTTAAGGCCAATGAAAAGCCCGTGAAAAACTGGCCAGATACCCATCAGTAGCCTTTCCTGATCTGTGGTAAGTGATGAAGGTTGCTTGCTGATGGGTCTGGAAATGGTAATGGGCTAGGGGACCTCAAGGGAAGAGGAATTTACCCAATGCATACAGGTATCTAATGGCACAGATGAAACCTGGGCTCATGAAAGGCTTTTGAGAAGTCTAGCCTAAAAGTTCCTTATAAAAGGTTCCAGCAAAACCCTCTGACTTAAAGCCCACACGGGAGCAGAGGTTTACACACAAATTCCTATATGCCCAAGAAGTTTCTCTATGGTTTGCTTAAGGATTCGAAGTAACGGTCTCCAAATGGCATGGTCAGTAAAACAGACATTCAAATCGTCTCTTTCCCCCGTAGCCTCCGGCTTCATCAGATAAGAACAAAGAAGTAATGGCTAACAACATGTTCTCCATTAAGTTATGTTTGATTGGGTTATGTTGAAAGGGTTGTGTTAAAAGGTGTATGTTGAGTGAATTACCAGATTACTAGGAGCTAATCAGGAGGTAGTTACATGATGTTTAATTGGATCAATGAGGTCATTGCTGTATTGTGTGCATGTATGAAATTCCCTATATAAACCAACCATGAATAAAGAAGCTTGCCATTTTGCCTGAGTGAGCAGATGGTCACCTTTATTTAAAACACAATTTCAATAAGTGTGCTTATTCTCTGCCACATGGCTTTTCTGCGAGACCCTTATGGCAACATATGGATATCATTACTGCTTTCTAGAGTTACACTTTAACACCTAAGCATAAATAAAAGAATTAAAAACACTTCTATAGATATGAAATTAGTGCTACCCAAGTATAGTGTGCATACTTATTTTTCCCTCAAAAATTTGGGCAAAAAAAGTATGCATTATACATGGCAAAATGCAGTAATTAAAAAATTGACCAGGAAGGATATTGGGTCTCCCAGAGTAGATGTTTTCCTGTGGCAACTGCAGCATATTTGTCCCTACCATAAGGGTGTTTCTTCCCACCTGCAAATAGAGGAAGGTGGAGGACTCCAAGTCAGAGGTCAGATTTTGCTGGGGTTTTTGCTGGGTCCGTAGGAACCTGGGAGAGTATTCACTTGTGGTGCTTGGTTTAAACACTGGAAGTGTGTCTGACAAATGGTGAACAAACTGCATACTTCAATTAAATCTTATTTTAAATGTCGTCAATTCTGTACAGAGAAAAGGCTCTGATTTGAACCCACGCTTATGTAAATCTTAAGTTTGCTTTAGTGTCCTACATTGACCTACCCACATTTTTCTCTTTCATAGGCACCAACAAAGAGGAGAGTGAGGTGTACAGAAGGGAAATATTGACTAAATTTAGCATGAAGTGAATTCATCCTTGCCTATCAGTTATGATGGTCACTCATGAGCAAAACACTGACATCAGCTTCCTTAGTCATAAGCCCTCCTCTCTAAAATATCTTACACTTCACGAGAATAGGCTATTTTATTTTGCATTCTATAACTTTGTAACAATTCTGCAGCCTATTTCAGAATTTAATGATATGATAATTTCCTTTTTCAATAGACTGCATGATATGGTGAAATCACTCCAATGGTCAAAGACCTACCCTTTCTTAAAACCAATTTGCAAGTATAATTAAACTATGGAAGAAAGTGTGCATTTGCCATCATTTAACATCCCTTTTTGCAAAAGATGTCATTAATTGCCTATATCCTTTTCTCTGTCGAGTTCTATTTATTACAGGGATGTCCTCAGAGTGAACCTTGGGGACTGCTTTCCTGAAACATTAGGAAGATTTAAGTTTTTCAGTGGTCAATACTTCATGAACTGTTTTGTGATTTGATCATTTAGGATGATGCATGTCAGCTCCTTGACCTCAGGAGATACCTTGAGTGTCAGGATGAGCGACCAGGCAGTTTCTTCAATTGCACCGGCCTTTGAGTTGATGTTGTTGAGGATCATACCCACTTCATAAATGATCATCGTTATGAAGATAGAAGTGGGCTTGTTTACCTTGCATATCTGCCAGTCTACCCTCTGGTTAGAAGGCAGACTACCAACCCTGGGTCTGCTGCCACTTGTAATTCACTCTACATAATGTTAAAAATAGTTATTTTTATTGCATATTTACAAAACAGTCTCACAAAATAAGGACAAGCCAAAGGTAGAACATTTTAAATCAGGTACAACTCTACCTTCTTGTTGACATTTTATTAATAATTATTTCTACTTTTCACCTTGAACAGACACATGTATTTTAACTATGAATAAGATATGCTTCAATAAATAGGTCAAAAAATAAAAATCAATACAAACAGGATCAAAAAATCATATATTATAATTTGCTTCAAATATGTTTATATAATGAGAATTTCTTCCCATGCTATTAGGTATTTACCTGTGGCATCATTTTTAATGACTGTATAAAATTTTGTGCTGGGATATGAGAATATATATAATCCAATTCACTATCTTTGGAAATTAGGGTTTTTTTCCCTCCTTTAAGTACTGCTGAATGTACTGGTTTGTAGCTAGATATTTGTACATATCCATAACTATGTCCTCAGGCAAATTTCTTAGAAGTTGAATTTCTCAGTTGAAAGGCATATATGATATTTCAAAAAGCCAAACAACTCTGTTTGGCCTGATTTTCTTTCCAAGTAGTCTAAAAATACCTGAACCTTAGGTCTCATTGGTTTGTTAAAAGACCCCTCCTGTTTATCACCCAGCTTCAACTCATGTCAGAGAAGTCTGTGGTTGGCTTAGTGAGCTGTCACAAGGATGACTTAAATTTTCACTGCTTCTAGCATTTTTTCCTGCTCCTTTCTTTTTGCTTTACATGTGTGTCTGATAGGTAGCATGACCACATATCATGGTTTGCCTAGAATGACAGCTTCTGCCTATGACTGCAGCATAATTATTCATAGCACCCTCTTTCATTCTCAAAATTCTTCCAATTTGGACTAGTCTGATGTGAATGTTAGAGAAATGTATTTGGAGCTTTAGAAATGAGTGTGCAACGTACTTAAATTCAATATGTGGAGGGTGAATATGGAGCAATGAAATCATTGCTATCCACCCAAGGCACTACCTGAAAACCCTAGTGTTCAAAGGAAGAGCTGAAATGCTTGATGTGAGTTGACCAAAGCAGCGAGGTTGATCACTATTAGTACTAAAAGCTGAATTTACTAACAGGTCAGGAATTCTTAGGCTTGGAGAGAACCCTGGGTTTCTGATAGATGAAATTTCACACAGCATTTCCAGAAGGGGCATATCATACTTATTAGTGGCCAGATCATAACCTACCAAGAAGGATAGCTAGTCCTACAGGACCTTAGTTCCTTCATGAGGGAGAGGCAGTTTATGAATTTGGACTCTACTGCTTACTTGCATATTTTCCTGAGGTCCAATACTGTACTGTTATTTATTTCACATACAAGAGTCTTCCTGAATGAAATATACACTCTTCTTTTGAATTTTAAAAGATATAATTCTGGCACATAGTAATTGCTTATTAAATGCATATATCATGAATAAAGGGGATAATGAATATTGTAGTAGAATGCATAAGGAAATTTGACATAATTTTTGAAATTTCAGGCTTCTTTTCACTTACTTTATTTTTTTTTCAAAGCAAATTATTTACTGCCCCCTGTATCTGTTTTTTCCTTTACAGAAAGCAGATCTTAAAGTCCTGGCATGACTAGGAAGGTCCAATTACTCCCACAGTGATTTGCAGTTATAATATATTTCTTTTACTTTCATGAAGAAGCAGGTGGCAAGAACTATCCATCTTTACTGATGAGAAAGACATTTCTAAACAGTTACGGTGGATAACTCATCAGGGAAATTTCTCTAGTTAACCATCCAACCATCTGCCATTAACACGTCACATTTCATGAGCAGAGATATAATCTTCTTGTAGATGCAATTCTTATTCTGGCTAGGAGCGAACAATGAGGTGGCTAAATAAATCAACCTAGCATTTTGGGTTATCTAGACATTTAAATAATATTTGTACTATGATTCAATTGGTTGTATGGCCACTAGCAAAAAACGGATGAAAATGTCACTTTGAAAGTATGCTCTGGATTTTGCGGTTTTGAATTATACTCCCTTAAACCTGTGTTTTTGGAAAATATAAATGCTGTATTTTTACCTTTATTGAAAAATTTTAGTCTACAATAAAATGTAATAGGTAGTCAAAATTTTGACACAAACTTGCTTGGTACAAAGCTTACCCTTTTTAAAATGAGTGAACATCTGTAGTTCATACCTGCTGAGACTTTGAGTCTGTTCTAGCCCAGTTGAGTTGGCATTCTGATGATGTGCTCTTTAGATTTGTATGGTTTATTCAAAACATTACACATAAGGCTTAGAAAAATATAAGGGATTTTTCCTATTATTGAATGTTTTAGCAACAAATTATAACTATGTCATGGAATACTTGTAGAGCTCATTTGGATATGAGCACAAAACAACTTTATTCTTTTCTCCAACTGTTCAGTGATTCTTCCTCTGGACAGAAACCTCAGAAAAGGTCTCTTTACATTTCCATTTACTCTCAGGCAGTAAAACCATCCAATCATAATAATTGTCTCAGTTTAGTAATTGATGTTTCCACTCCAAACTCTATTTTTTTTTCCCTCTCAGACGTGGCTAATTCAGGTCTGAAATCTGGGGAGTGGGGTTGGGCTGGGAGAGGATATGACTTGGGAGGCTTCGGGCTTCTTTTTTGGTAAGTTCCATAGCCTCTTCCCTAGTGGGTTAGCTGGCATTAGTTTTGGAACCTTCTGGTACAGGATAGTCTTAAATAACTGATATTGTTGTACACTCCAAGCTAGGCTTTAGGTGAGCTGGGAATATCCCTCTATCTTCCTACAAGTTGGGAGGAAGAAGGGAAACCACCATAGCACTCCCCAAAGAAAATGAAAATTTCCTTTTGGCTTCATTAATTTCAAATGCTTTCCACCATCTTGACATGCTGAAATGTTCTTACCTTCCCACCGGGAGTTTCCTTTTTGCACTTTTTTTTTCTTTTTTGAGACAGAGTCTCACTGTGTCACCCTCAGTAGAGTGATGTGGTGTCATAGCTCACAGCAACTTCCAAGTCTTAGGCTTAAGTGATTCTCTTGCCTCAGCCTCCCAAATAGCTGGGACTACAGTCACCCTCTACAATGCCCAGCTATTTTCTGGTTGTAGTTGTCATTGTTGTTTAGCAGGCCCAGCTGGGTTTGAACCTGCCAGCCCTGGTATATGTGGCTGGTGCCCTAACCACTGAGCTATGGGTGCCAAGCCTCCTTTTTGCACTTTTAATATGAGAATGAGAATAAACAGATTATGATATATTCATACAATGAATTACTTTTCAGCAAACAAAACAATACAGAGACAACATACACTAAACAAAACCAAATAAAAAACCCAACACAACTGATACAAACAAAACATGGATGAATATGGAAAGCATTATCTGGACCCAGAAGGCAGGCAAAACGTGTACAAATTACATCAGTCTGTTCATATGAAGTTCTAAGTTAGACAAAATTAAGCTTTCATTGCAGTAATCAGAAAAGTGGTTGTTTCTGACTAGGGGAGAAGATTGACTGGGAAGGTTCATCATTAAGTTGATAAGAATGTCTATATCTGAACATGGACTTGGATGTACACATTTATCAAAACACATTCAATCTTATATGTGTTTACATTGCATGTAAAATATACCTCGATAAATAACTTTAAAAAAACCCTTAGATTTTACAGGATAGCTTTTGCAGGATATTGGCACAGGGGCATTGAAGCCAATCACACAAAAAGCACCCTAAATTCTCCTTCCCTGTCAAAAGTTATCTCAACATTTCAGCACATCAGAGTGGCTTAGAAATTGTATTCTCTTCTTGGTTTTTATTGTCTGCTAACATTATTTTGTCTTCTTTGTCTTTATCCATCTCATCAATATAAATGTTGAGAATCTTCCCCTCTGACTCTTTGCAGGTTCAGATTAGGTCATTCTATCAACACCCCTTCTGTTGAATATGCCTCAGGTCAACAACATGAATGTCACAAAACACTTCACCAAATATGTTGTTGACTTCGAAATAAATTTCTATGATTCCTCTGATTTACCAAATTATAAATATTTTAAGATGTATTTTCTTTATTAAACTAAAATATGTTAGACTGGGACATCATCTGCAAAACCATTTCTGATATTTTCAATTGCTTTTATATTATCTTTCCATCATATTTCAGTTTTATGTTTACAAGTATATAAACACTTGAAAGACTATGGCCTCTTGCCCTTTAGAAATAATGTTAGATGAAATGGAGAGTGCCTCAAAGCTTTCAGCAATATGGCAGATGGAGCTGATAAGAAAAGACAAGCTCTATAGGTAGAAATAGGCAGAGATACTGGACAAAATGTAGCGATCATTTTCAACACAGCTGAGTTTGAAATAAAATAAATAAAATCTCCTGACACCAGAAATGATGAGGAAACTGAACAGCAGAGCCCTAGCAGAAACGGATAACAATGAAGGGTCATGGGAATATCAAGACCTGGGGGCTGGAGACTGGGTTTTGATGCCCACACAGGGACAGGAAATGTGTGCTTGAGCCTGCACATTTAAAGAAATTAGAAGCAAGTCCCATTTTAAAGCTCCAGAGCCTCAAACGGCTGCCCTGATAATGCAAAGTGGATAACTTCCTCTCCTTGAGGAAGATACAGAGAATATTGCTAAGTGCTCTGGTATGTGGTATGAATAAAAGAGTTGTGTGTGAGAATGAAAACATCAGGAAGAATGGGTTCTGAGTTGATAGAACCTATATGACTGAGAAACCCCAAGCTGAAATGCTAAAATAAAAAATTTGAATGAAATAAATGAAAACCACCAAGTTCCACTGGGAGGAAAAAAATGTTCCAAAATCCAGAGGAATATAGAATTTTCCCCGTCCCCCTCAAAGATTAACTCACAACAAAAATAACACATGATTGTGGTTTTAACGATGTAGTGAGCTTACTAATGGGAAAACTCTCCTGCTATAAAATGCCTAGAAATGCCAAGCAAACTATAACAAACTTTATTTTAAATATGTAGTTAACAAAAAAACAAAAAAAAATGTGGGAAAAAAATAAAGAGGTGGCAGTAGATAAGACATAAAATTAGGATCTGAAATTACAATTTCCCTATACTGAATGGAATGGGAGGAACCAATCTTAGTATATTATCAAAGATTGGGTTTTGACCTGTGGAAATGGGGGAATGTCCCCATTGTCTTTGTTTCCAAATGAGGAGGAGGGGCTAGAATGGTGTCTTCTGAATAACCCAGGATCTTTAAAGCTTATATTCTTAATTTACTGAATTGTTTGTTGGCATGAAGCACCCTTATCAATTCCTATGTTCTTTTTAATAATGCAATAGCTAGTTGCCTATGAATAACACTCCTCAGAATCCCTTGTAAATAGCATTTTGGCTTAGATTTGGCCATTGCTACAGAGTTCTAAAAGACTTGAGGATGTAAGAGAAGCCAGCCATCGCTCTTCCCCTGGTGCTTGTGCACAGCTGTATAACCTGCAGATGTCAAGTTTTGTTTTTGTTCCTTGGTATGAACCACCCTCTACAGCTGTACAGAAGCTATGATGAGCTGGGGTGTTTTTTAAATTTCAGATCAATAGAAAAGTATATATGATTAGGTTAAATTGTGTTTATTAGGTAAAGTCCAAGTTTTAGTTGACTTCTTCTCCTGGAACTGTGCTATATATTTTTACATTGTGCCTATTAGGTGAGAACTTACCAATCCTCCTTCCTCCTCCCCTCTTCCTCCATTTCTTTTGCTCCCTTCCACCTTCTTGAATTTAATTGTGTTTTCTCTAGTGTGGGCCTATAGGTTTTTATCCACTAGTTTCCTGTGAGTATTGAGTACATGAGATGCTTGCTTTGCCATTCTTGTGATACTTTTACTTAGGAGGATTTTCTCCAAACCCTTCTGTGTAAATACAAAAGATGTAATTCTCCATCTTTCTTTATGGATGAATAGTATTCCATTGTATACTGAGAAGGGACACAAACAAAGGGGCTTCAAGGAGGAGGGTAGAGGAAAACCTGGCCTGCTGAACCAGGAAGTTTACAAGGCCCCTAAGAATTTGGGTATGAAGTAATCTAGGTAACCAATGACCAATAGAAAGAGACCATCAATGACCAATAGAAAAGGGTGATACTGCCTAGAGGTGCAGAGTAGCCAATGAAAGACTTGCATCTAGTTTAAAACAGAGGGAAAGAGGGCATTTATACCCCTGCAGGCATTTGCATCTCCATCTCTCTCACCTCTTTCAGAAGAGGGACTTTCTTCCAACTCTCTTTGGAAGTGTTCTAAACTTTCTCTTTGTTCTTCCTAAATAAAATTTGTTTGTCACACTGAAACTTGTGTAGGTTACTTTTGCCTTCTATTCACGCTGTCTGTGCTGCTCCAGTTTTACTTCCAATTTCCATTCATATTTGCTTTCAATTACCACCATGCCTCCGTTGAACCTTCTAGCTCAGCTGAGTAATCAAACCAGGTCAACTGGGTTCAGGAACTGGGACCCCAACTCCCAACATATACATATACCATAGTTTATTTATTCATTCATGAGTTAATGGGTACTTGGGTTGTTTCCACATCTTGTTGATTATTAATTGAGCTATGACAAACATTCCAGTACAATGTCTTTATGGTAAAATGATTTTTTTTTTTTTACTTCTGGGTAGATACCTAATAATGGGATTGCAGGATCAAATGGAAGGTCTACTTTAAGCTCTTTAAGGATTCCTCTGAGGCTTTTTTTGAAGTGACTGACCTGGATGGTACACTAGATTCCTACTCCCTTGAAACCTAGTGGTGAAACAGAGCTCTGGCATTCTTCCCTAGCATTTGTATTTCCGAAACCTCTGATGATTTATGTAACCACTTGTTTACATTATTCTTGGAAAAAATTGACTGAATCTTGACTAACAGACTGAGTTTAAAAGTAGATAGGAAAAAAAAAACCTTAAGTGGAATATCCTTAAGGGAAGTTTGTCTGTCTTGGCCTAAGCTCTAAGTGGGGTAAAAATATGCTGTGAACAATTGCTATAATGGAGCTGGACCACATGCAGTGAATTAACATTAAAGTGACCACAAATAAGCTAGTGAAACTCTTGGTATACTCAGAAGAAGCATATAGAAATCCTCTTTGGAGTGATGTACTCGGTCTTGGCCACACAGATTCTGACACATACAATGGTATTGAATTTGAGGCAACAATTCAAAATTAGGAAGCTCACAGGATAACAATCCACCATAAGTGAGAATCATTAGGCATAAATTCAGTATAATTCTATCCCCGAGAATTTTAGATAATAGAACCATTTGATTAAAATAAGTATGTTTGAAATACTAAATACATAATGAAAGAAAGCAAAGATAACTGTGAAGAATAATAGATTTGAAAAATAAATGGATTTCTAAAAGGAACAATATAGCTTAGATAATTAGCACAATTGCTAGTTTCATAGCAAAGAGAGCTAGCGTACTAGAAAATAGCTTCAGAACGAAACAGAGAGAGTTAAAGATATAGCAACAGAAAGAGAATTAAGAGAGATAGAGGATGGAATGAGAAGAACCAATATAAATCTAAATGGAGTTCCAGAAGGGAAAAAATGTGAGAGTCAATTCTTTGGGTTGGGATTTTTTTTTTCTATAATTGATGAAGGAATTAATACTCAGATTCTAGAAATATCCCAGGAAGAATTAAGAAAACTAAAAGTACACTTAGAGATAGCATTGTGAAACTCCAGCACAAATGACAATGAACTAACCTCTGAAGCAGCCAACAACAACAGCAAAAAAAGGATTTAGTTTTGGAAGGCCCTATGTTTAGAAGGGCGTATATGGGTTCCTGGTTTTTTTCTCTCTTTCTCATATATATATATATATACATATATATGATAAATTATAGTATACAGGTATGCATATTCATATTATAGTATGCATATAGTACACATGTATGTGAGTAACCTTCAGACTTGTGTAAGAAGAAGTTTTAATCTCTTACAAAAACAAAGCAAATTAACATCCAGTTTTTCAATGTCAAAGGGATTTTTGGACTTGATTTTAAATAAATTCACTGACACTTGATATAGTGAAGTATGTTTCTAAGAGTGTCCTTTATAGAAATACAAACAATCTTACTTCAGGGGAAATAAATGTTCATTTCAAAATTGTGTTTTAAATATTTATGAAACTGATATGTCCTGTTTTATCAGGTTGGGATATAAAATAGCTTCTCATGACTTTTTTATTTGTACTAACTGACTCCCAGCTGTGATGCCTCCTATTTATAAGCATCTCTTTCTTCCATGCCTCCAGTCCACCCTTGATAATTCTAATAACTTCTGTGTTAGTCATTTGGTCCAAGGGCTTCAGTTCTGACTACTATTATCGGAAGCAAAGAACATGGGGAATAGTCATTAGTATTGTTGTTTTCGCCCAAGGCTCATTCACTGCTTCTGTTTGGTCTCATGGTATTACTGATAGGCATTCTGATGCTGTACTCTGCTGTGAAGACAAGACCAGCACACACTGTAGCACTGGAAGCTTCCTTAGGTACTTTTTGGAAGAAGGAAGTCTCTGTTCTCCTTTTACTCCCACACAGATATGTCTAGGTCTGAAACCATTCTAACGTCAGCTGTGTACTGGATATGGAATAGGTATGGAGTCTCCCTTCCTTACAACTTTAAAGAAAGATATAAGCTTTTCTGCATTCAAAAAGTGTTACTTCTGGCTTCTCTACTGCTGCCTGGTTGAGATGAATTCTCCAACTGTGCTATGCCCACCAGTAAAGTGTGGAGAGGGTGAGAGAAGGGAGGTGCCTTTCTCTGTGGTGTTCATTGTGCTTTCCCTCCACAGTGCTGTGAGAAGCTGACCCAGAACCCCAGAAACCTACCATCTTCAGTGTTTCTGAGCCTCAGTGCCTTGTCCCTAACTTTAAGCTTACCCTGATTCAACTGCTATGGTCATAAGCCCTGCCCATTCCTGTGTAAGATGACTGGGCATTTTATTTTTATTTATTTATTTATTTTGAGACAGAGTGTTACTATGTCATCCTTGGTAGAGTGCTGTGGTGTCACAGCTCACAGAAACCTCAAACTCTTGGGCAAAAGCAATTCTCTTGCTTCAGCTTCCCAAGTAGCTGGGACTACAGGTGCTTGCCACAATGCCCAGCTATTTTTTATTGCAGTTGTCATTGTTGTTTAGCTGGCCCAGGCTGGGTTTGAACCCACCAGCCTTAGCGTATGTGGTTGATTCTATAACCACTATGCTGGCTCAGCACCTGTAGCTCAGTGGTTAGAGTGCCAGCCACATACACCGAGGCAGGCAGGTTCGAACCTGGCCCAGGCCTGCTAAACAACAACTAGGCATTTTAATACATAACATCTTTGCAATAGACAACCACAGCTTAAAAATTACCATCTAAGATCTGGATTTTTTACTTATCCAGAATCACTTTGTTTTGTTTGAAAGTAAACAAGTTTTAGAGCAGCCATCTCTAAAATCAACTCTAGGGCTTTCTTTAAGTATATAATCCTATTATTTCTAGGTAGACTTTCAATAACAATCATAACAACTGGTCATTTATTACAATAAACATATTTTCTGCGAAAAACCACGTAAGCCTAAGTTGAGTACTGATGTACCAATTACAGGGCCTCATGAACCATGCTGTACATCTCCTCTTTCTCTCTCCAGCTGCCTGGTATAGTTCATGGCATTGGTAAAGAACAAGACAGATATGGAGATCACATTCTAAAATGATGAGTCAGGAAATAAATGATTTCACACAAAAGGTGGTTATGAGATAGGGTGACTAAGGGCAGGAATTTCTTTAGCTAGGAAAATCAGATAAAGCTGAGAAATTATCCATGAAAGACCCTGAAGAAGAGAATGTATGCTGCAGTAGCCAAGGGTTTTGTGTGTATAATTCACATGAACTAGAACAGAGCCTGACACATATATAAGAAAAATTTGTGGACTGAATTAATGAAGGCCTTAGGCAGAGGGAATAGAAAATGGAGAGATCCTGAGACAGGTCAGTGCAGCTGGGAAAGGAAGAGAGAGTCAAAGGATTAAAGGAGATGATTTTGGAGAGGCATGTAGGGGGTCAACTTGGAGAAACTAGAAGTTATTATAAAAAATTTGGGGTTTATTCTATTTGTAATGAGAACCCACTGGAGGTGGTCGAGTAGTGGAGTGATTTCATCAGATTTTTAGTTTATCTGCCCAGTTGCTAGGGGATGAGATGGAATTTCTTTAGAGAAACAGAACCAAGAAGATACACACACACACACACACAGAGAGGAGGTCAGACAATTAAGTTCAGGAACTCATCCTCGAAAAAGTGCTACGTACCTCATTGCTGAATATCATTACAGTTACCTCTGAAGTACTCCCCTTGGGAAGCTATGCACTGATGCCAGCGCCTAGCCACCCTTCAAAGCACCTTTTCTAGGATGAGTTAATTAACTTAATTGTCAGACCTCATATAATAACAGCTCTAATGGTCATTCCAGAAACAGAGTTCCAAAATTGCTTTGCAGGGTGCACTAGGCACTGGCATTGGTGCATAGCTTCCCAAGGGGAGTGCTTCAAAAGTGACTACAATGATACTCAGCAAAGAAGTATGTAGCAGTTTTTCTAGGATGAGTTCACTAACTTAATTGCCCAACCTTGTGTGTATATATGTATATCTATATAATATCTTATTTTTAATAAGATATTGACTCATGAGTATGAAGGTTAAGAAGATCTATGAACTGCAGTTGGCAAACCAGAGACCCAGAATAGCTGATGGTGTAATTCTAGCCCGAGTCTGAAGTCCTGACCAGCAAACCAATGGTGTAAGTTCCAGTCCAAATATAAGCAGAGTTGAGATCCAAGAAGGACAAATGTTTAAGTGGAGTATGAAGACAAGAAAAGATCAATGTCCCAGCTCAAGCACTCAGACAGGAGGCATTCCCCCTCACTTAAGAAAGGGTCAGCCTTTTTGTTCTATTCAGGTCTACAGCGGATTGGGTGAGGGCCAATCATGTTAGGGAGGACAATATGCTTTACTCAGTCTAATTCAAATGTTAATCTCATCCCAACAACCTTACCACACACCTGGAATAACATTTGACTAGATGATAATCTCACCCTCAACTATGTTAATCTCATCCCCAACTAAGTTAATCTCATCTCCAATACCCTCACCATATACCTAGAATAATATTTGACTAGATATGTGGGAACACGATGGCCCAGTCAAGTTGATACATAAAATTAACCACCATAGATGACTTGGCAAAGTAAAGGTGGATGGAAAGCTTGGAGAGCTTACCACATGTTTGGACTTAGCCCTGCCATGTAAGGTTCTCCATGGTGTAGGTATCTTGACCTAATTCCATGGTCACTATAACTGGCAGAATTGGAGGATGCCCAAATCATGAGCAGTTCAGGACATGGAGTGAGGCTGGGGTGTGTAGGTGATGCTTAGAGTGAATGCAGTCAAAAGTCATGACAATTATAAGAATAAGAAGGGGCTGAGAAAAATGTATTATCAGGCAGTCAGCTGGAAAAACAGCCAAAATAATGAATTACATTGGAAAACCGATCAATCAGAGGCACTGTGCTTGTCTGGCTTTCCTCATTATAGTTAAAGAATCAAACTTTGCTTTTAAGTAGACTCACATCATGTCTGTTTTTGGTCTTGCCTTGATCTTTTTAGACAAAAATCATTTGGGCTTATTGTTCAAAATGAGTATATTTTAAAAAATAATTAATACAACTTCAAAAAGTTTCTTAGCTACATAACCTTAATGTACAAATGTTTTCTTTTATAAATGAATAAATAAGTTCATACAAAGCAGCTCTGCTGTGAAATAAAAAATTGATCAAAACATGACTTAAAAATACATAGTTCTGAAAACTGTTTACATTTTGACTCTTTTCCAAGTATTGATATTTGTTTCTGTTTGTATTTTATTTTGATTTTACCTCCAAGGTCAGAATTTGCCGAGGTGATTTTTGTTAATTTTGAATTCTTAGATGTATTAGAAGACTGCATTTACAAATGGAGAAAATCTAGCTAGAAGCCACAAAATTGTACAGATTGTTAAGCACAAAATATGATAACTTTAGCAAAGTTTTTCAAATTTTTATCAAATAAACAAAGATGATACAGCTACTTTATTCTCATTTACTTCATATTTTTCTTCAGTTTTGATAGGATCAGACAATAATAATTCTGTTCACTGTAGAATTAAAATAAAGTCTACTTAACTAACATATATTGTATCCCTGTACTTGATAACACAGCTTAAACTTGGTGACATGTAAACATGGAGTGGTCTCAGTTGGCTCATACACCTATGAGTTGGTTCAGTTGGCTCATAGCACAGCAGACATTGGTATGGGTGGGGTGGGAGATATGGTAAGTTTCACAATGGTTCCAATTCTCCCTTCTCTGGAGGCATGCCCTTTACCATGCAACTTTGTGATGCTCCCTACTCTGACTTTGGGCCAGACCAATAGGGTGAGGTGGCAGCATGCTTGGTCTTTAGGGGCCTTGAGTGTGCTTTCCCTCTGACACCTCTGCTGTTGCATTGAAATATGCTTGGACTCATCTGCTAGAGGATAAAGACACACAGAGCAGGGATGAGCAGCTTCAGTTGTTCAGCCAACAATTAATTAGCATTCAAGCATGTAAAGAATGCCAGTCAAGGTCAGCAAATGAAGATCCTGGGCCAGCCCCTAACTGACCCAGACTCATGAGTAGTAAACTTCTTGTTGCATGCTATTGAGGCTTGGTAGTTGCTGTTTATACATCATTACTGTGGCTTGTGGCATAATGGTTACCCAAAGATGATGACACTCTAATCCCTGGAAACTATGAGCATATTGCCTTATATGACAAAGGCCACTTTGCCTATGAGATTATGTTAAAAATCTTGAGATAAGAATATTACTCTAGGTTGCCTGAATAGGCTCAATTTACTCACATGAGTGGAGAACCTTTCCCAGAGAGGGAGATGTGACTATGGAAGAATGATTAGGGACATGCTGGCTTAAAGATAAAGGAATAACCAAGGAACTCTAGAATCTACATAAGGCAAGGAAATTGATTCTTCCCTAGAGCCTTCAGAAAGGAATACAACCCCGATGACATTTTGATTTTTAGCTCAATGAGACTGTGTCAGACGTCTGCCTTTCATAACTATAAAATAATAAATTTTATTATTGTTTAAGTTACTAAGTTTGTAACAATTTTTATAGCATCAATAGAAAATTACACATGACCATAGATAGCTAATATAAGAGGAAAAAATTAAAATTTTTTCTGTCCTGTTTTAAATAATCTCTTTTATATGACTTAGTCTATATTATGTAATACTCAGTCAATTTGGATTTAAACTTCTCATTAAGGCCACTTTCTTGCCTGTCCCTTTTCCCCAGTTATGGTGGGGTGATGAAGATCGTAGCCCTTCTATTGTAAAGAGGGAGAGGTAGATGGCCCAGGAATGCATTTTCATTCTGAAGTATAAGATAAATCATTTGTCCTAAAGCCAGGAACAGTATGAATGGAGTAGTCTTTGCTAAATTGTGATTCTTATACACATAAAAATAATCCTTTCTACATCTAATAACATCAAAGTTAGGCATCATATCTGGTTGAATTGTTTATAATCTCAGATTTGGAAGAAATGGAATATAATCATTTTGACTTTTTGAGAAAATCTTCCAAGTCAGATTTTCCCCTCCATGCTGGTACTTGTTTGAAAAAGATTATACATTAAAAATCTCATTTGAACAGAGAACAATGGATGTCTATACTGAATAATAGTCAACATGGCACAATGTTTTGCTAATCATAATGTTCAGTTCTAGGTTGGATTGAGTGGAAGAGACCCTGAGACAAGAATTCCTGTATACATGATCAAAAGAAGCACTGACATAGGATACTAGTAAGGAAGTGGAAGAAGGAAGGAAGGAAAGGAAAGGATGCCACACAAGCAAACAAACTAAAAGTCTCCTGAAAGTTAGCTTCAGTCTGGCCTTTCAGGGGAGAGTGATTATCAACGATGTGCTACATTTTGTCTCAACACAAAATCATTTCCCAGGCCTGTCCTAGTGTAGGGTTGGTGGGGAATATCAATCCAAGGAATTTCTGGCTCTTTGCAGCGCAGAATGCAGATACAGTTGCCTGTGGGACATCCTCCAAAGAAAGCCAGAGGTAAAGGTATTGGAAACAAAGGGATATAGAAACTAGAAAGAGTATGCACTGAAATGGCAAAAAGGGTCAGAGGGCATCTGGGTGATGCTGTAAGAGCATCCACTTTACATGTCAACTAAACTCATGCAAGGATTTTATGATGAAGAAAGACTAAGCTTCTTCAACACATTTTTTACTGTTACATAGTTCCCTTCCACAAGTAAAAGGTAACCATAATGCTGTAGAGGATTCTGTGGGAATCATTAAACTAGCTCAGTAGCAGCTGACATACAATAATGATGCTGAGTAAACTCCAAGTTACATCCACATCTTTTTCCATTCTAAAAGACTTGCTATGTCCAGAGCTAAGCAAACACTATCAAGCTCAAATACTTTTCAATTTCAGGAAACTTACTTTCCTAAAGATGACACTATCTGTCATAACAAAAGACTAAGAACATTCCTTTCACTGACCCTCCAGTTGCCTGTGTGCTACCAGCTTCAGGCTCCTTTACCTGACTTGTAAGGCCCTCTGCAATCTGGTCCCACTTTACCTTGTTCAGATCTGTTCTTTACCACTTTGTAACTTTCTAGTCTTCATCCTTCCCTCTTTCTGCTTGACTCGCAACTGCGCACAGCATGTAACCTGGTCATACCTGCTTTGTTACTTTATATTCACTGCTTCTGAAACCTGGATTATTCATTCCCTCTCTACTACCTGTACAAATTCCATTCATTTTTCAAATTATAGCCTGAGTCGCTCCTCCCTCATCATCCCTTTCTGGTAAACTCTAGACCTCGCTGCATTCATCCTTATTTAAACTTTCATGAGTATTTAAGTTATCACTAGAGCATTTTGCAAGTCTCTGTATTGGGCTTTATCTGTTGACTATGCAGGTGTTCTGTGAATTGTGCCCAACTTCAGTGTTACAGTTTGGTCCAGTCTAGTTGTTCTCAGCCCTGACTGAATTTTAGAATTACCTGGAAAAGTTTTAAGAAAACTAATGCCTGGATTCCATCAAAATCAATTATGTCAGATTCTCTAGAGGTAGAGCCCTGGATATTATTTTTAAGAACCCTGAGTGATAATCATGTACATCCAGAATTGAGAATTTGGCTTGAATATAACTGAATAAAATCCCCTCTAGAAAACAAACAGATTCATGTATTGTGACAATGGGGAAAATTCAACAGCGGAAAGAGAAGCACATTAGCATATAATGTCACTTCTGGTCACAGGAGTTTCTAGTCAAGATAACTATATTGTGCTCAGGGTTCACGTGATGTCAAGGTCAGCTAGACCCTTGAAGAAAGCAGCATTCTGAAGCATTTTACGACCATCCTACACAAACCCTGCAGGTATTAACACATCATCTGTAGCTAAATAGAACATTAGAAAACAAGGGGGAAACATTCATATATTTCTATAACTAGCATGATCCCTGTGTTTGGCCTTTCAAGCTTCGTTTTTACTAAGAACAACTCACAGTGACACTATAGATATGGAAACCATATGGTTTCCATCATGTTCCCTAGGAGAAACCTCTCTAGGTCTTTTAAGTAAAAAGAAATACAGAGGATTAGTTACTTACAAAACTGTTGGAAAGTTTCGAGGTATCAAAATCAAATGGCCCCTCTAGGTTGACTTCAAGGTCATATATCAATTTGACTACAATGCAGAGAGAGACCAGGAAACAACTAAAGTGACTATGAAATCCAGGCAGTGTCTTACCTACTGGACCATTAAAAAGAATGACCTCTACCTCCCTCTTGCTTTGCATATCTCCTGTGTATATATATAGTTGGCAGAACTTACATCTGGAATCCTAGAGTCCAGGGAATTTGATAAGTGTAGCATTTAGACTTCTGGTCTTTTAGACACTATGGGTGAAAATGGATGCTGAATGCCAAAAGACAATATCTTGAATACATTCCTGAGAAAGCCCATGGGTCAAAAACTATAGAGTTGTTGTCAAAAATAATACTGTTTCATATCAATGGTGTTATCTTGTGTCTGTGTTACAAAGATGAAAGAGACCTGGGTCTTGAGATTTACCATCCTTTATAGCAGTGGTTCTCAACCTTCCTAATGCCTCAATGTATTTTCATTGCTGAAAAGGGGTTATAACCCACAGGTTGAGAACCACTGCTTTATAGCAACACTTGTATCTTAGGCTCCATTTGACTTGCTATGTCAATCACGCCCTAATCCTTTCTTTAATTAGGTGGACTCATGCCACCTGTGTATGCTTGGGCTCATCATTTAACTTCCCTGAGCAAGTAAAATTGATGCATGAAAAGTTGGCATCCCTTTGGCAGCAGGTAAATACCAGTTTTCCAAAGACAACTGAAAGCTTAAGACACATCCTAAATGCAAAAATGGTCTGATATAAGAAACTTTGAAAATTTTCAGCTTTTGGTACATATAGAACACTTAGATTTTTAACTTTTTATTGTTTTGGACAAAAACAGTGGGATAAAATGACAGTTTGAAGTGTCAGTGGTAATATACAATATTAATAATATACATTGGGAAGTTAAAGTTGGCCCTTCTCTTGCTTGTCTTACATTTATTTCTCTTCCAGTTGAGATTTAAGCATCCATAGACATTTTATAATGAAGAAACTATAAAATTTGGGGGAAATTAATAATTTCTGTAAGCTTCAACATCTACAAATATAAAGTAGGGAACATCACACATTTGTTAGGATTAAATAAGGAAATACCACTCAAATTTCTCCACTAGTGTTCCCCTATGAAGAGGACATGAGAGGGTAGCCACAGGAAAAGCTCAAATGTTTTAAGACTTTTATTTCACCATAAAATGTTAAGTGAATTCTACATCCAAATCCATATTATATTCACTACAGTTTTATTATAGAAATGTCTTAGATGGTTTTTCATCAAGTGAAATTGACATTTTAGGAGGATATACCAGTTTTACCGTATGGCTTCCAGTAGATTCTAGTATGCTATCCTGAGAACTAAGGCTATAATTGGAATTTTTGCCAGTGTCTGTATATAGGAGGCCTCTAATAACTCATGGTTGTATTCTGAAGTTTTTAGATATAGGGAACTTACAACATAAACAAGGAAGAGTATGTAGCACTTTAGAACTTTTGAGGCTTATTATTTCTGTCTTGCTTTTAACAACTTTGAAAAAGAATTTCATCCTTTTGGATATGCTAAGGTGTGCCCAAGCCTGGTCCCATGTGGTTACAAATTCTGAAAATTTTTACCCAGTGAAGTCTATTCAGTCCAGCTCCTTAATCAGTTCAGACCAAGACTGTGTTTATGTATTTATATTAGGGACCCTATCCTTCCCAGGATCTTGAAATTATCCTGCTACATACAGAAGTCCCACATATGTGGAGTGTAGCCCATATGTTCAACTACCACAAAGGTATACAAGCTATTCCCCCCACCACACTGTCAATCAGCATTAGGATTAAACCTCTTCTCTGTTTCCCCAAATGCATTCCAGATCCCCCACTGGGTCAGTCTATTGATGATGTTCCTGATCAATAGACTATTCTACTAGAGTGCACCATGGAGGCACAAAAGTTGAATTTACCTTGCAAGTGTTCCAGTCCTGTGTTAACCAGATATAAGGGGTCTGTAAATTTGCCAGTCTCCAGTAAACACCTTCTTAGAGTTTCTCAGTCTTTGTCTAATATGATTCATGACTTTCCTTTGGGATTCCCTCACCTTACCAAAGTTATTCTTGCATCATATCTGGAAAAATCCTGCTCTTCATTTAGGGTCAAATTCAAATGGTAAGGGTCTGTTAAGTTCTTCCTTCATAAACACCTTCTGCTTCATCTACCGTCCCTTCCCTTCCCCCCTTTTTCCCAAGCAGGATGTTCTAAGATCTGACATTTCTCTCTATTTTATCATTAATTGCATCATGTTGGCATTGTTTCATGCTGTCTCTCTGCATGGCTGGCCTGTGCATGATGGGGAAAGCCCATTCTCAGTGATCCTGAGGACTTGCAAACTGTGGGTGACCAGATATTGACTAAGGGAAAAAAACAAATGAATAGCAACCCAAATCAGAAAAAAAAGTATAATTCAAATGGTTGAGATGTATCAGCACTGTTGAGTGTGCTTTCTTTCCTTGTAAAATCTTTGTGCAAACAATATAAAGAACTGAGAGAAGTCTTTACATGAAGGAACATCATTTGCAAGTAAAACACCTGGAAGATATTGGGGTAATACCGTAAATCTGCTTTGGAGGAGGAGGTATTTCTGAGTTAAACACGTGACAAACATGACTACGCTCACTTGCCCCCCATTTCTGTTTTAAGTCATGTAGATAGTAGGGTCTACATGCCTGAAAGTCAGTGATATGTAGTTCGAGTTTCTGAATTGGCACTGTGTCCATGCTGTCACTTAATTACCATAGAACAGGGGTCCTTAAACTACGGCTTGTGGGCCACATGCAGCCCGCCTGGGACATTTATCCAGCCAGCCGGGTGTTTTTGCCACCGCTGCCAGTCCTGCTTAGCAGCCAACTCATCCTGGGGCCTGCAGTCCGGCCCTCCAACGGTCTGAGGGACAGTGAACTGGTTCCCTGTTTAAAAAGTTTGAGTACCCCTGCTATAGAACTTCTGTATGTTGACCACTGAAGGGACTGTAATACAAACTGATCAACATACACAGGTGGTCGACATAAGGATCTAGGTCTTCTGTACTGATACATCTATGTGATGCATGTCCAGTCTATGAAAATTAGGTCAACTTATGGAGGTGGTCATCTATGGAGGTTTTACTGTATATTGAAGTTAGTGGATTAATTAATGGGTAATAATTATGTGTGAATGATGCACAGGCCTCTTTTTCAAATATTAAATTTAATATTTAATAACTACTCACAGATTATTTATATGGAATTTCCTTTCTCCAGAAAATGTAAAACACTTCCATTTTTTATTTAGCACTGAGATCACTGTCTTTTTGTCATAGTAATTATGGGCTTTTCTGCCAGGGCCCCATTTTTGCTTCTATTTTACAATATGGTCATGGTTAAATAGCTTTAATCAGGCACCAATTAGTCCCAAATCTATAACTCATTTAGGTTGAGTCTTTGGTAGTTGTGCTTTCTCCTTTCAAACTGGGAGAGAAATGTTAGGAAAGTTCGAGCAAATGATCTCAATCCCCAATGAATAGTTTGTAAGAGAGATATTTCTGTAACCCACCCAATAAACTGGTTATCATATTAAACTCATTTTTAGCAGCTTATATTCACTTAAGCATTGCTCCAGATGGTGGCTGTCAAAATGTTTCATATAATTAGCATCAGTAAACTTCTCCTGGGCCTTTAAAATTCATTGCAAATCACATGTTGTCTATAATCATAATAAGATTGGAAATGTTATTAATATCCTGCTCAGTATTCTGCTACACTAGTTTCTGTAAAACTATATTGATCAACAGAGCCAACTCGTCTGTGCTGTGCTGTCTCAAAGCCTGTTAAATTGTAAATATGACTATATCTAGATATACAAATTGATTTGATCATTTTCATGGAGTTGACTAATCAACTCTTAAAAATAAAGACCAGCCACACCATTTATTTAGTTAAGCTCACAAACATTCTGTTCATATTAGCATATCCTGTTAAATAACCCTTTTGGATCACATCATATTCTATTGAACTGGGTGTTTCAATTGTTGAATTAGCTCTCTTTTGGTTGCAAATGACAGAACCCTTACTTAAACTGGCTTATAAAGAAGAAATAGGCTTGACAGAAGAGTAAATTTCAAATGTTTTCACTACAAAAAATGGTAAGCATTTAAGGTGATGGATATATTAAACAGTTTAAATATTCCACATGGTATTCAGAACATCACTTTGTACCCCAGAAATAAAGATAACTATAATTTGTCATTTTACAGTCAAAAAAAGGAAAGGGCACTGGGCATCTTAGTCATTTTATTGAACTTCAGAGGTCTACTGAAGGGCCCCAGGAATCAGTGAGAGCAGTGGCTCATTTGTACACTATCTAAGTTTGTGCTTCTAGTGCTCCTTAGAGAAAAAAATAAAGGAGTGTGAGAAGGACAGGAAAGGGGAAGAAGCTGAATGAGGAGGCTATGCTAAGCCAAGTATCAGCTTCAGCCTGATCATTTATGGCATTTCCAAAGTGTAAATTATAACTCAGAGTTTGCTCCAACGGGGGCAAGGGGACTTGGTTTTCAAATGCCTATACCAGTCAGTCATTGACTACACCCCACACCCTACCTGGGGAAATATAACCTCCAGAAATTTCTGGCTCCATGTGTCAGGGCAAAGAGCTCTAGCAGCCCAAAAGATGACATCCTAAAAGAATCACAGGTATGGATCATAAGAAGTTAAGGCACGGAAGGAGTGGGGAAGGAGCGCATAGAAAGGGCTAAAGGGATTATCAGAGGGCTCTGGGTGGGAGGCTGACAGTGTCCATGACAAATGCTATTTAAATTATGTTTTGTCTTTTCCCTCTACCTGTTGGCTTTACCTTTTATCCAACATACAAGCTTTCTCACATGAGTCAGGGAACATTACTGCCAATTACCCTTAAGTATCATATCCTGCAGTTTTCACCACCATATTGAAAGCTTTGTGCTCAGTGCCAGTTAGAAAGTCAGGTGGAAGAAAGAACTGTATTTTCCTGGCTTGGATCCAGTGTTTACTTCTGGACCCATTGCAAGTCTTGGGAACAAAGTGATATAACAACATGGCAGCCCTACAAGAGCCACACTTGAGGTAAAGAAAAAAGCAGTTCCTAATAGGGCTGTGATGTTAGTGGAAGGAAGTAAATACACTGATGATACAAAAAAGCATATGGTTGGAGGATGGGGTTGTCATTGCCAGAGTTATGTGTTCAATCTTTGTATTACAGGACTTCTCAGTGCTCTAAATAGGGAGCCTACTTAAGACCACATCTTCACTGGGGGTAGGGGCTTGCAGTGAGGGCTGCAGGTGGCAGTTCCTGGTCACAGAAAAAAATGAAGGATGAGACTGTAGATTGTTTGGGGGAAAAAAAATCTCCAAAGAATGCCCTGCTGGGGTAGATATAAACATGAATTCAGTGTTTGTTAATTTAGTCTATTGGATCTTTATGCATGGATTTCCTTGTTAAATACAAAAAGGATTTCAAATGCAGGAAATATGCAGCTGGAAGGGGATTGGACTATTCAGATCATCTAATTTTATCTATGAGCCTTATTTTTCTTTCTGAGGCGACTGATCCTTCATAACTGTGTAATCCAACCAGAGATACCCCCCCCATTAGTATCTCGGAGGTGACAGACCCACTGTTATTTATTCAGTTTAAAAAGATGCCATCATTGCTCATTTAACATTTCTTTCAACTGATATCTCCACTTCTGTTTATCAAGCATTTTTAGTGTAACATGCTCCAATATTAACATAGCCTTGCATGAATATTTCAATGTGCAGAGGGACAGGGTTGTTATCAAGCATCAGCAGCTGGTGCTTATTGGTGATAAATGAGTTTTGTTCCTATTGAGGGGAATTTTTCTGGTTTTTACTCTATTATCTAGGTTGAGATGAAAGATATAATATACCTTTAAAGCAGTATTCTTACAGTTATCCAGTTAATGAGGCATTAAGTGGAGGGGTTATGGAGACCAACACACACACAGTGGAGGGGGAGGGAGGGCGAGAAACAGGGAGAGATGATACAGGCATGGAGACAGAAAGAGAGACACTCATGGAAAGGGAGAGGGAGAGGGAGAGAGGGAGAGAGAGAGAAAGAGAGAGAGAACGCAGAAACAGAATCTGAAAATACTGTGGATTCTCCACAGTACATCTCCTGAGTTTTACTGTGCTATAATTTGTAAGAAAATATTATCCAACAGGGCAAGGTGGCGAATCATTAGTATTTATGATGAACAAGTTTCCAAGATTGTATTTTATGGTAAGCCAGGCACTTCTGCTGCTGATTGGAGTTAAGTCTCCCCGGTGCTGACAGCAGAGGCTTAATGCAGTGAGTAAATTCATACCTACTTGTTGGCAGAGGCATCACCTTGTTTACCTCTGTTGAACATTGAGTCAAGGGAATTAAGTGGAAACAGTTCATCAGCCTGAGCATTTGGATACACTATGTGCAGGGCGGGGAACCTTAGCCTGTTGGAAGAATAAGTTTCGGGAAGATGGAATAGTTCGAAAGCTAGTTGCTAAGAGCTGCTACTTGGATCTTGGGGGTAATTTCAGCAACTGCACTAATTTGGGTCAATTCAAGAAATGTTTCTTGAGCAATATCTTATGCCAGTTACCATGCTAGGCACTGAGAATTCCAAGATAAATCATAGTTTCTTTCCTCAGCAATGTAAATAGGTTATTTCAAACCATTGTGGTGCATGCTGTGGTGAAACTGAACTCACGATGCTACGAAAATACAGGAGACAGTTGCTTCCTGCCTCTCAGGTGGTGGAGTGGGCCAGGAACATTGGTAGGTATGAAATATAGCAAAGATGGGGGGTTGAGTGGTTAGGATGGGCTACGTTAGACCACAAATGCAATCTGAGTTCTCTGTAAAGGGTAGAATGGTGTATGGTTATTCTTGGTTGCTTCCCTAACGCTGGTCAGAAGTGGCTATCCTACTGCTGGTCAAGGTGATGATTTTCCTTACAGGTTATCCTTAATGCCAGTTCTCAATGATTACCTCCATGCTGGTCAACATAATGCTTATCCTTAACACACTGGTCAACAGTGGTTACCCTAATGCTTGTCAACGTAATGCTTATCCGTATTGCCTAAGTGCTAGTGAAAAATGGTTGTCTTTGGGCGGCATCTGTGGCTGAAGAAGTAGGGTGCCAGCCCCATATAATGGAGGTGGTGGGTTCAAGCCCAGCCCCGGCCAAAACATGCAAAAAAAAAAAAAAAAGGTTATTCTTGATGATGGTGAACAATGGCTATCATTAATACTGGTAAACAATGGTTATCCTTAATGCCTCTTGTTAGTGGTTATTTGTAATGCTGAGCAACAGCTATGTGTAGCTGTCTTTACTTTCTGGTCATATGGTAAGAGGGTACTTCTTGGCCTCTTAGAGATGAGTGGTTTTACTTGACTCATTCAGGCAAAGCGTGGCGACTATAAGTGATGTGTGTTATTTTCAGACTGGAGCAGTTAATCCCTAGGGTGAGAGCTTCCAGGGCTCTTTCCTTCTTGGATAGTAATGGGCAACATCTGAGGGACAGTTGCATAAGTGTTATGAGCGCAGCAGCCATGTTGCCCTGCAGTAGATATGGAGCACAAATGAGAATTAAGCATGTTTGTTTTTAAGCCACTGAGATTTGAATGTTATTTGTTCCTGCAGCAGACTATAACCTAACTTGACTGATCTGGAAACAGCAGCTCTTGGCCCCAGCTGCACCCTGGGCTCACCAAGGGAGCTTTGAAATGATGCTCATGTCCATGTCTTGCTGCAGCTCAGTTGCATTAGAATATACAGGTCTGAGTTCTAGGTATCATTACTTTTTAAGCTGAGTTTTAAAAAGTCAACTATGGAATGGCCAGAATGTAAGCTTCATGAGGAAAAGAACATGATTTTGGTTAGTGCTCTATACCCATTTAAGAAACACTAAATAAATATTTGATAAATGAGTGAATAAATACAACCATGCCTACAATAAATACAACCATGCCTACACTAAGATTTGCATCCTGCTTCCTGTACCATCTACATAAACCATACCCACTATGTAGGAGTCCTCTTCTCAAAGGATGCTTTGCCCATCTTTTGGCACCTTGATTTCTGTGTTCATGTCATCCCCCCTCCATTCTGAGCCTGTGCTTGTTGTAATTGTTACAACGATGATCATTAAGACATTCAGATGTCTCCAAAAAGGCCACAGCCATTTTCTTATTCCCATTACCCGTGTTCTGCTTGTTTCTGGCTTCTCTCCCTTTCCATAGACTCAGGTTATACATTGCTTCTGAGTTATAGTTCACGGGAACTTGCATGGTTATATTGTCTTTAGTAAACATTATTGTTATAATACTTTGCATTTGCTTAATAGCCATTTTTACATAGTTCTTTACATCTCATTTGAAGTGTTCATAAGACTCGTGTATTACTATATAAATGTGCATTATAAGTTAAAGATTCACAGTAGACTTGAAATTCCCTTGCCATTAAATTTCAGAATTATGTCCTTGGAATCTATAAGGAAGTTATAGTGAAAGTGGTTTATATTATGGGCCAAATTATAAAAAAACTTTCTTTGATATCATTCTTACCTTTTCCAACCTCTTATTCATCTTGACTGCTATTCTACCTCTGATCACTGATGAGAAAAGGAAAAATGATACTCAAATTGTAACAGTCTTCAAGGTTTATGTACCTTTTATTCCAACCTTTCCTCAAGTTTCACTGGTATACAAACCTGATTTTTTTAATTCTCTGTGCTCCTAAAGAACTTTCTGTAAACTGAATTAATCATCTTGGCACGTGGGTTGTGTTTGATTCTGTCTCTGCTTATGTGGATATTAAGTTTATTGAAGAAAAATGTTACCTAGTAATTATTGTATATTCTCCGTATGCTTAGCAGTGAAAGAGAGTTAGTATTTAATACATTTATTCAGTACTTAAATGAGTGCACTTATTCTAGTATTATAGGATACTTGTCTGAATGAATATGAAAATAAATTATGTATTCATGTGTATTTGTATATATATATTTATGCTTTTATTACATGCATCAATTGGAAACTCATGGTTCATATCAAGATCATAATTACAGTGAAGTTATTCTAAATCTTAAAGTTCTTGTTAGAGAATTTGATCACTTAAAAAATTAAGAGTTTAGGCTCAACACCTGTGGCTCAATCAGCTAAGGCGCCAGCCATGTACACCTAAGGTGGTGGGTTCGAATCCCCAGCCCAGGCCCATCAAACAACAATGATGGCTGCAACCAAAAAATGGCCGGGTGTTGTGGCAGGCACCTGTGGTCCCAGCTACTTGGGAGGCAGAGGCAGGAGACTCGCTTGAGCCCAGGAGTTGGAGGTTGGTATGAGCTGTGATGCCATGGCACTCTACCCAGGGGGAT
>CAUYQV010060698.1:0-21597 GCA_963574575.1 Galagoides demidoff
CGGGCGCCTGTGGTCCCAGCTACTTGGGAGGCGGAGGCAAGAGACTCGCTTGAGCCCAGGAGTTGGAGGTTGCTGTGAGCTGTGATGCCATGGCACTCTACCCAGGGGGATAGCTTGAGGCTCCGTCTCAAAAAAAAAAAATAAATAAATAAAAATAAAATAAATAAAAGTAGCCAAAAGTTGTGGAGGGCATCTATAGTCCCAGCTACTTGGGAGGCTAAGGCAAGAGAGAATCACTTAAGCCCACAAGTTTGAAGTTGCTGTGAGCTATGACGTCATATCACTCTACTGAGGGTGACAAAAAATAATTCAGAGTACATTGAACTTAGTAAGTATATTTGTACTTTGAACTTACTTTGTAAGTAAGTATATTCTCTTTTTCACTCTTTTTTTTTTGAGACGAGAGTCTCACTTTGTTGCCCCGGGTAGAGCGCCATTGTGTCACAGCTTACAGCAACCTCAAACTCTTGGGCTCAAGTGATTCTCTTGCCTCAGCCTCATAGCAGGTACTGAGGCGCCTGCCGCAAAGACTGGCTATTTTTTTTGAAGATGGGTGTCACGCTCGTTGCAGTTGTGATTGTTGTTTAGCTGGCCCAGGCCAGGCTTGAACCCACCAGGCTTGGTGCATGTGGCTGGCGCCATAACCACTGTGCTACAGGTGCCGAGCCAGATGGATGTCACTCTCTCTTAGGCTAGTCTTGAGCTCCCAAGCTCAAGCAATCCACCCACCTCAGCCTCCCACAGTGCTGGGATTGCAGGTGTGTTTACTTTTTGATCAACATAATTTAAGTGTGCTGCAGCAGTTTAACTCTAGGTTCAAGTGTGCTGTGAGATAAAAAAGGTTGAAAAACACTGGTCTAAATGCTACTTGCCCTTGTGAAGTTACCAGGTGCCAAGGTGTCTCCTTTTGAGGTCATAGCTTACCAGGTGCTGCAATCCTGACCCCATTAACATCAGTCAGCTCCTGGCCTGGGCGCTCCTCGATGATGATATCTTGGCCGGTCTGGAGACGGAGATCACACGAGGAGCTGGGGGCAGCCACGTAGAAGGGAATGCTGTGGTGCTTGGCTGCAATGGCTAGCTGGTAGGTGCCCACCTTGTTGGCTGTGTCACCGTTGGCAACCACACGGTCAGCTCCCACGACTATGGCTAACAGAGGTGGTGAGAAGTTTGGGTCTCACTACCTAGCCCTGGACTCCTGGAGATGCACCCACCCCCGTAACCCAGCTCACTGACCTGATATGGCCTTGTGGATCATGGCGGCTGCAGCCATGCTGTCTGTGATAAGGGTAGCTGGGATTTGCTCATAGACCAGCTCGAAGGCTGTCAGCCGGGCTCCCTGGTTGTAGGGCCGGGTCTCAGTGCAGAAGGCATGTTCCAGGCGGCCCATGTTGTGCAGGGAGCGGATCACACCTGTGGGAGTTCCCCCTCCACAAACCAGACAGCCCCAGGGAAGGGCACACAGACAAGGTGGTCCAGAGGTTAGGTGTGGATTTCAAAAAGCTCACCCAGCATAGTCCCAACCCTGGGCCCTCTCAGCAACTATTCCCTCTGCCTAGTATATTCTTCCCCAGACACTGGTATGGTGCCCTCCTCACCTCCTTCACATCTGCTAGAAGACACCTTCTCTGTGAAGCCCTCCCTGATTTCTGGATTTCAACATAGCAACCCACACCTCTGAAAGCTTGCTCTCTATCCTTAGCATTTATCACCTAACACCTCAGGTGTACATTTGCCTTCCGTATCTGCAGGCCCGGCCTCTGTGGATTCAACTATGTGACTTGAAAATACGGTAGAACCTCCATAGTTGACCATTTCCCCATGTTGAGCTAACTTTTGTAGCGTGGACACGCACCACATGTATATATCAGCACAGCAGGCCTAGTTCCTCATGTTCACCACCTCCGTATGTTGACTAGTTTGTTAGTTATAGTCCTGTGGGTGGTCAACTTACAGAAGTTCTACTTTTTTTTTGAGACAGCGCCTCAAGCTGTTGCCCTGGGTAGAGTGCCGTGGCATCACAGCTCACAGCAACCTCCTACTCCTGGGCTCAAGGATTCTCCTGCCTCTGCCTCCCAAGTAGCTGAGACTACAGGCATCTGCCACAATGCCTATTTTTTTTTGGTTGCAGCTGAGCATTGTTGTTTGGTGGGCCCAGGCTGGATTCGAACCCCCCAGCTCAGGTGTATGTGGCTGGCGCTTTAGCCGCTTGAGCCACAGGCGCCAAGTCAATTCTACTTATTTTTTTAAAAAAGCATCTGTGCAGGCTTTTTTCCTGTCATTATTTTTTCTTTCTTTTTTTTTTTTTTTGTAGAGACAGAGTTTTACTTATAGCCCTCTGTAGAGCACTGTGAAATCACAGCTCACAGCAACCTCCAATTCCTGGGCTTAGGTGATTCTCTTGCCTCAGCCTCCCGAGTAGCTGGGACTACAGGTGTCCACCACAACGCCTGGCTATTTTTTTGTTGCAGTTTGGCCAGGGCTGGGTTTGAACCTGCCACCCGTGGTATATGGGGTTGGCACCCTACTCACTGAGCCACAGGTGCCACCATCGTCATTATTTTCTTAATAACACAGTATAACAAGTATTTACATAGCATTTTCATTGTATCAGGTATTATAACTAATCTAGAGATGATTTAAAATATATGGGAGGGGCCAGGCACATTGGCTTATCATGCTTGTAACCTCATCACTTTGGGAGAACAAGGTGAGAAGAATGGCTTGAGGTCAGTTAGTTCAAGATCTAAATGAGGAAAAGTGAGACCCGTGTCTACAAAAAAAAAAAATTAAAAATTAGCCGGGTGTGGTGGTGCAGGCCTGTATTCACAGCTACTTGGGAGGAAGAGACTGTAGGATCGCTAGAGCCTAGGAGTTTGAGGTTGCAGCAAGCTATGATAATATCACTGTACTCTGGCTTGGGTGAAAAAGAGTGACTCTGTCCAAAAAAAAAAGAAAAATTGATAGCTCAGTGGCTAGGGTGCTGGACACATACACTGATGCTGGTGGGTTCAAACCTGGCCCAGGCCTGCTAAAAACAACAGTGACAACTGCAACCAAAAAATAACCGGGCACTGTGGTGGGCACCCGTCCCAGCTACTTGGGAGGCTGAGGCAAGAGAATCACTTAAGCCCAAGAGTTGGAGGTTGCTGTGAGCTGTGATGATGCAGCACTCTACCAAGGGTGACATAGTGAAACTCTGTCTCAAAAAAAAAAAATAAAAAGGAAAAAAATGTAGGGGCAACACCTGTGGCTCAAAAGGGTAGTGAGCCAGTCCCATATGCCAGAGGTGGCAGGTTCAAACCCAGCCCCAGCCAAAAACTAAAAAAAAAAAAAAAAAAAGTATACAGGAAGATGTAGATTATATGAAACTACTATACTTTTTTTTTTTTGACGTAGCAAGTCTCACTGTATCATTCTAGGGTTAAGTTCCATGGCACCATCACAGCTCACAACAACCTCAAACTCCTGGATTCAAGCAATCCTCCTGTCTCAGCCTCCACAGTAACTGCGACTATAGGTGCCCACCACAATGCCTGGCTAGTTTTTCTGTTTTTATTTTTTATTTTTTAGAGACAGAGCCTCAAGCTGTCACCCTGGGTAGAGTGCCATGGCATCACAGCTCATAGCAATCTCAAACTCCTGGACTCAAGCGATTCTCCTGCCTCCGCCTGCCAAGTAGCTAGGACTAAAGGCGCCTGCCACAAAGCCTGGCTATTTTTTGGTTGCAGCCATCAGTGTTGTTTGGCAGGCTGGGCTGGATTCCAACCTGCCAGCTTAAGTGTATGCGGCTGGCGTCTTAGCTGCTTGAGCTGTAGGCACTGGGCTGAGTTTTTCTATTTTAGTACAGACAGTATCTCACTCCTGCTCAGGGTGGTCTTAAACTCCTAAGCTCAAGCAATATACCTGCCTTGGCCTCCCAGAGTGCCACCACACCTGGACAGTATACTATACTATTTTATATTAGGCACTTGAGCAGCTAAAGATTTTAGTATCTTTGGGAGGTCCTGGAAGTATCATCCACATAAATGACAGAATTTATTGCAAATGAATCAAAGGCAGAGGTTTGCCCCTCAAGCCTTAGCGCCCAGGGATGAGGGTAGGACCCAGGGAGGTGAAGCAATTTTCTAGAGAATTCAATGTCAGGTGAAATCTGCTGCTTTGACCCATTCCCCTCACTCCTGGTCACACCTATCCCAATCTTCTTTTGGTCACTCCCTTCTCCCTAGTCTTCCTGGGGTCCACATCCTGCCCACTCCCTAGGCATATGGTTCGTGCTGGACTCATCTAGTGACTGACTGGCGGTAGGCAGGTGACCCTATCATATCCCTGAAATACAAAGAAACTTTTTTGGTACCTATAGCCCTTTCTCTTGTGATCTGAACCTTGATAGAACCCCAGGGCCTGAAGATGAAGGAGGGAAGAGCTGAACAACAGGGATAGATGGGCCTAATGCTATTGGTTGAGCCCCTGGATCTAACCATACCTGAAGCCAACCCTGTAACTGTTCTGTATAAGAACCAACACATTCACTATTTTTGTGGGTAAAGTGGTTGAGTTTCTTTCAGTTTCATCCAAAAAGGGCCCTGGAAGGCCATTCCCTAACCCTGAGGATGCACACTCACCCAAGGCTGTGCCATAGCCAGCAGTGGCCAGTGCACCAGTGTTACAGTGGGTCAACACGGTCACCTTGCCACTGCTAGGGGCCACCCGCTCCAGCAGGTGGTGGGCTCCCAGGTCCCCGATGCTCCGATTGTCTCTGAGGTCTTTATCCAGCATGTCCTCAGCATAGCGGATCACTCTGGGCCGGACAAAGAGCTCTCAGCACCAGCCAAGAGACCTTGGGGCCCAGGCCAGTCCCTCCTCCTGCTTTTTTTATTTTTGGAGACAGAGTCTCACTATGTCACCCTAGCAACCTCAAACTCTTGGGCTTAAGCAATTCTCTTGACTCAATCTTCCAAGTAGCTGGGACTACAGGGGGCTGCCACAACGCCCAGCTATTTTTTTTGTTGTTGTAGTTGTCATTGGTGTTTAGCAGGCCAGGGCCAGATTTGATCCCGCCATCCCCAGTGTATGTGGTTGGCATCTTAACTGCTGAGCTAGGGTGCAGAGCAGAGCCCTCCTGCTTGAAGCCTTTTGTAGCTGTGGGGCCTGAAGTCTTCTGCCCCGGTTACAAAACTGTCACTGCATTTGCTAGCACAACAAGCTTATGTAGCACTCCCATGTGCTAGGTGCTAGAGGACACACCAGTAAACAAAACAAAAATCTCTGCCCCTTTGGTGCTGAGGTGAGAGGCACAAGAACAGATAATAAAATGAAGGCAAAAGCAGCAGAATGAGATGACAGAGAACAGGGGATGGGATGGGATGTACATACTATAAAGGTAGGTTGGGGGAAGGCAGAAACCTACTCCTGACTTGCAGTAATGGCCTGTGCAAAGGCCCTGATCAGGCAGGAGACAGCCTTAGGGGCCAATGGGAGTGGCAGGAGTACAAGGGAAGGGAGGAGGAAGAAGGCAGGGACAGGAACCATGACGGGGAAACAAAATTTTTAAAAAGAAAAGACAAGAGAACAAGGTGAAACGGAAAAGTGCTTCCAAGTGTGTGTGTGGGGGCGCTAGGATGTGTTCAGAGATGGCACAATGAATGGGCTGAGTGCAAGGACGCTGGGGCCAAGCTGCCAAGGCTACACTCCCAACTCTGTATGTGGAACCTTGGCAAGGGACTTAAGTGCGCCGTGCCTCCATCTGTAAAATGGATCGCTGCGCGTTTAAAAAATAATGAGTCAACCAATAGCTTCAATTCAGAGCAGCGCGTGGTACGAAGTCCCGGTACCTTTCTCGGACGGCCTCCTCCGTAGCGCCTTCCCGCGCTGCCTCCTGGGCCGCGTCTTTCGCCAGGTCCTGGGCGGCGCGGGCCATGTTGACGGCGGTAGGCCGGGCAGTGACGAGAAAGCTAAGTTTGTCGCGCACAAAAGCTACGAGCGCGTCAAGTCCCGGTCCCCCGGCGCCGGCCTGCAGCTCCACGGCTAGGCTGAGGCAGCCCACTAGGGCGATGGCTGGGGCGCCACGCACCTGGAGGACAGGGTCCGAGGCGCCGGAGGTTGCGGGTGTTTTCCCTACCTCCAGTCCCCCTCCCACCTCCCCACCACGCCGCCCCACCTTCATGGCGCGAATCGCCTCCCAGGCCTGGTCCACCGAGTCCACCGACTTGTAACAACTCTGGTGGGGTAGTAGTAGCTGATCGAGGATCTGCAAGGAACCCCGCGAGTAGCGGATCGCCTCCAAAGGCATCCTGTAGCCTCTGAGATGACCACACGCTGCGCGCAGTGGGAACCCTGCACTAGTGTGAAGGAGTCGGAGGCGGAGCCAGATCCCGGGGCGGGACCCACTTCGGTAAAGACGCACGCGCACACTAACCCAGCCCAGCAAGGTTCCCGGGACCCCTGTCCATGTCCCTCTTCCAAGCACCGACCGACAGTTAGCTTTCTCCTCCGAACCACAAAGGAGGCATCATTTATTGGGCGCCTACTGGTTCTGTGTTCAGCGTCCGGCTGACCAGAGTTAAAGATGTATTCCCAATGACAAGATACAAATGTTTAATCCGTATTTGTTCAATAATTCTCCAAGTTTGAAGGGGGATTGGGTGGGTCAGGCCCACTGATGGATGACTGTTTCTGGGCCATTTTACCGTAACACTCTGTGGCTTTTCCACAGGTGTACCCTTTAGTTAAGAATAACAGTGAATGCCTGCATGCTCCAGCCCCCAATGCCCTGGGTATACCCCATGGTGCCTCGCCCCTGGCCTTCCTGTGTGGCTACCGCTGCCTGGCTCCCTTTCCATCCGTCACATTTAGCCCAGGCCATCTCCTCCAGGAAGACCGCCCTGACTCCAGGTTAACCTGAGTCACTAATCTGAAGCCCTCATTATGCTGGGGGTGGGGAGGAACCACATCCATGGCCCCACATATGCATCTGTTGAGAGAGGCCTACCCAGTATAGCTGGGTGGAAGGGACAGAAGGCAACCAAGCACCTTCTAGTAACCCACGGCAAGGGCAAAGAGCAGGGCTTTAATATCCAGGGCTCACAAGGCACAAACACCCTCACCAGGACCAAATAAATAACAACTTCATCATTGTAGGAAGGCAGGTCTAGGGAGGGGATAGCATTTGAGCTCTCCAGTGGGGGTAGGTGTCTGCAGCCTGAGCATGGTCTCCTGGGTGTTTCATGGCCTCTGGAGGGGGTCTAGTCCACAAATGCTCATTCACTCACTCTCTGAGCCAGAGTAGTCAGCCACAAGGGAGGAGCTGAGGCTGCAGGGGTGTGGTATGTCTGTGGGGTCAGCTGCCTCCTGGGAGGACCCTGGTGGGGAAAGGGGCTTGTCCTGACAGCTCCCCTCCTGCCCTCTTGTCGTGGAGGTCTTTGCTTGCTCCTGAGGACAGTGTCCAGGGGATGTGGTCTTGTCCTGGGTAATCTCTGGCACCTGAGATTCTCCAGACCTGGAGGTCTCAGCTGCATCCTGTGGGCTCTCTGGGACATCCCGGGACTTCCTCCGCACAATACCCAGGTTTCCCACTGTGATGGGAGAGCTGGTGGGCACGGTTTTGCGGCTCTGGGTGAGCTTCTTCAGGACGCTGCCAACTTTGCTGCTGGTGCTGGATCCCGGGACGGAGGAAAACCAGGAGCGGCTGATAATCTCTGTCCGCTTGAGTTTTTGCTTGTCCTCATAGGCTGAGGGGGAGGAGAGGACGTTTGAAGGGAGCAAGTTAGGGGGTCCAGAGCTGCTCTCCTGCCAACATCCACTCATGGCTGGGGAGGCCCCATCTCTCCCCCAACCCCTGGGAGCCTCCCCACCCCCTGGCGTCCCACGCACAATCCAAGGTGTGGAACTTGAGCAGGGCAGCCAGCCTGCGGTCATCCTCTGTCTCAGGCACCAGCGGGATGGTCAGGCTCGCCTTGGCCTGCAGTGCCTGGTCTCTCTCTTCCTCCTCCTGGATGGCTTTTTTCTTTTCCTGTGTGTAGGGAGAAAGCATAGGGGATGGAGGGCTGCATCAAAGCCCTTTTTCTTCTTATGTCCCAATGGGCATTACTATGTGAGGGAAGGGCCTCACAGTGCCTGAGGCACAGAAGCCATTCAATAAGTGGGAGCTGAAATAGTCATTAATACATATCCTTGTCTGTCCCTCATTCATTCTGCAAGTATTTGTGGGACACTGACCTTGTATAAGGCCTTGTTCTAGACACTGGGGATACAGCAGTGGGCAGACAAAAACCTTATGGACTGACCTTCTAATGGCCAAGACAAAGTGTCATAGTAAGGAGAAGAATGCAGAGAAGGGGTAGGTATGGTGGTTCATGCCTGTGGTCCAGCTACTCGGGAGGCTGAGGGAGGAGGATCTCTTGACCCTAGGAGTTCAAGGCTGCAGTGAGCTATGACTGTACCACTATACTCTAGCCTGGGTGACAGGGCAAGACACTGTCTCAAAAAAAAAAAAAAATGCAGGGTAGAGGGTGTGGGGTGGGGAGTGGGTTGGGGGTTCAACTTTAACTGTGGTGGTTGTAGGGGGACAAGGAAGGTCTCCTGGCTCAGCACCTGTACCTCAGTGGCTAGGGCACCAGCCACATACACTGGGGCTGGTGGGTTCACACCCAGCCCTGGCCTGGCAAGCAATAACTACAACAAAAAATAGCCAGACATTGTGGTGGGCACCTATACCTGGGAGGCTGAGGGAAGAGAACTGCTTAAGCCCATGAGTCAGAGGTTGCTGTGAGCTGTAACACCACCGTACTCTATTGAGGGTGACACAGTGAGACTCTCATTAAAAAAAAAAAAAAGGTTTCCCCAAGAAAAGTCACATTTCAGAAAAGATGTATGAGTGAGGGAGTGATGTGGGCATCTGTAGGAAAAGCGTTCAAAGGTGTAAGGAATAGCCTATGTAAAGCCCCTGAGACAGAAGTGTGGATGGTGTGGAATGGATGAGGGGAAGATGGAAGAACATGAAATAGAGTAGTATCTTTCAATATGTAATATGTAGAGGTGGGGAGAGGAAAGGGTTGTGGGGAGGACTTCAGCTTCTACTCTAAGTGAGGGGAGAGGCACAGAGGGTTCTGAGGATGTGATCTGACACTGGTAGCTGAGAAGGGAACAGCATGATGGCCGTGCCACATGGTTCCAGGCAGGAGATGGGGACTGTAGAATTTGACAGAAGTGGACAGACCCTGGATATCATTTGAAGGCAAAGCCTAACAGAACTGCTAATGGACAGACGGGGGAGTGGGGATTATAGAAAGAGATGTCACAGCTGATTCCAGGCTTTGGGGCCTGAATGCCTGGAAGGAAGGAGCTGCTTCTGTTGAGAGGGTGGGGGTGGGCAGGTGCAGGTGGGGCATGTTACAGATGGATCAGGGTCTGGTGGGATGTTAAATATGAGCATAGACTCCCCATGTGGAGATGCCCAGTAGGCAGGGGACACACAGGGCAGAGATACCTTTTCAGTAACAAAAAGTAAGAAAACTAGCAGTTTTTACCCTAATAATAATGACCACAGAACGATCAGAAAAGGAGACAAGAGGAGACGGGAATGGTGGGATGTAACACCAGAGTTTGTGCTCCAAGGCAGGGCCTGGGGCGCTCCTGCCTGGGCTCTGTGTGCAGTGCCCAGGGGCACTAGTTGCCCACCAGTGTGAGGTGGAGGGAGAAGGGAGAAGGTCCTCATGGTCTGTCAGACCTTCTAGCTCTACTGCCACTTGAGGTGAAACCCCCCTGACTCATTCTGACAGTTTCACCAAGTTATTTTTGCCTCAGCTCTGGCAGCCCCTGTGTGCCCCAGGGATATCCTTTTTGCTAGGACAGTGCCCCTGGTGGTGCGAGTCCGGTTGTTGGATTTGTCCCCTCAGTGACTCTACACACAGGCTCAGGTGTCTGGCCCAAGCATTTACATATTGCAGTATACATTACTGTATTTCATTAAGATCACTTTCCCTGTTTGTTACATTTAGGGCACTGCAGGGATGATTCTGGAAATGATGTGGGGGTGGGTTAATGATGTAGGAATTTCATTTCAGGATGGTTAAGTGGCCCTATGAAGCGTGTCAGGAGCTGACCATGTTGTTATTACTGCCCTGCTAGCCCTGGCCTTTCAGAATCTACTGGAAATGATGGCCCATTTCTCTAGGGGAAAGGACTGTGGGCTTCCTGAGAGGCATAGCACAGAGAAGCAGGGGCAAGCTATGGTCTCAATGTTTGTGTTCCCCAACTAAATTCTTATATTCTTATACTGAAACTCAATCTCTAACATTAAAGTATTAAGAGGCAGGGTTCATATCCAACAGAGCTTCTTCAAGGAAATAGATAGATACAAGTCAGGCCCTAGGGGGCATCATTAAGTCAGGAGGGTGTATTTTTCATGCAAACACACATTTCCATGGGATTAGCGTCCTTATAAGAGGATCAAGGGTGTTTGTTCATCTCTCCTATCAAACGAGGTTGCAGTAAGATGTGTTATGAGGATTGTACCTTGGACTTAGACTTCCCAGCCTCCAGAATGGTAAGCAATAAATTTCTATTATTTATAAATTACCTAGTCTAAGGTGTTTTTATTATAGCATCAGGGATGGATTAACACAGGGCATGGGTCCACTATGGTGGCTCATGCCTCTAACCTCAGCACTCTGGGAGGGCTGGGTGGGTGGATCCCTCGAGCTCAGGAAGTTAAAACTAGCCTGAGCAAGAGTGAAACCTTATCTCTAAAAAAAGGACAGAAAAAATTAACAGGGTATTGTGCAGGTGCCTTAAGTCCCAGCTATTCGGGGGGCTGAGAAAGGAGGCTTGTTTGAACCCCGGAGTTTGAGGTTGCATGGGCTAGGCTGACACCATGGCACTCTAGCCAGGGCAAGCCTCCCAAACACAGGGCATGATCCCATGTGGCAGTTGGGGAAACTGAGGCTCAGAGGGTGCAATGACCTGCTCACAGCTAGGATGTGGTGGGGTTAGGGCTGGCCCGGGTCTCAGCCCACTATGTGTTCTTCCCTGACCCTGAGTGGGAGCCCCACTCACCCGGAACCTTCTTCTCAGCATGCTATTGAGGGCGAAGTCATCCTTCCAGGCATTCTGGGCCTCCTGGATGTGACTTAGGGTAGGAAGTGCCTTCTTTAGTGTGCCCCGGTCGGCCTCACCATGCTCCAGCCGGAACATGGCGTCCATCTCCAGCTTCTGCTTCTTCTCATGCTCTGAAACAACCCAAACTCAGCTGGGCCTCTGGGAGCCCCAGGGGGGCACAGGATTGGGCCTAGTGAGGCTGGCCTGAGAGGTCCCAGGCAGACAGGCAGGTAGTGCTCACCTGTTGTCAGCACCTGTTCGTTGTCTGCCATGTCCCAGCGCTCCTCTTTGCGCTGGGCACCACTTACAATCACATAGTCGCAGTTGGCAGGGTCTGTCTGCATCTCGATGTAGTTGACGCAGAGGTGGCATTTCATCCGGAACCTGGGTGGCGGGGTGGCAAGTGGGAGTCTGGTGGTGGAGGACTTGCCCCAAGACACCAGTCACCTCTGCCTGCTTCCTTCTATGTACTCATATCCTTTAACAAGAATTCACTGAGCACCTATTGTGCCCCAGGCTCTGGATCTGGGAGCAGAGCCATGGGCAAGAGAGACATGTTCCAGCAACCCATTCAGAACTGACCTTCTATCAGAGAATGAAGCTGACTCATTCATTCGTTTGTTCACTCATCCACTCATTTATTGATTTTTTTTTTTTGCAGTCTTTGGCAGGGGCCAGGTTTGAACCCACCACCTCCGATATGTGGGGCTGGCGCCCTACTCCTTTGAGCCATAGGCACCACCCCATTTATCATTTTTTATTTCAAATTAACACAAGGTTACAAATTTTTAGATTATATTGTTCTCACTTCCAAGGTAAAATTCCAACTGTGAAATAACCCCTCACCCAGGGATTGTGTATCCATTCATTTATTAATTCATTTGTTTAATAATGCATCCACTTGTTAATTAGTTCATTTAACATTTTTTTTTTTTTGGCAGTTTTTTGGCCGGGGCTGGGTTTGAACCCACCACCTCCAGCATATGGGGCCAATGCCCTACTCCTTTGAGCTACAGGCGCTGCCCTATTTAACATTTTTTTATTCTATCCACCATTGGTTCATTTGTTTGTTCACTTGTTCATTCATTGATTCATTTGTATACTTTCCCATTCATTCAAATGCCTCTGTTCATTTGTTCATTCATTCATTCAATAAGCCCTCCCAATAGGTCGCTCTGTGGCAGGCTTGATGCCAGCTCCTGGGGACACTACAGGGCAGTGGAGCAAGCTAATTTCCTCTTGGAGAGGCTAACTCTCTAGCAGGAGCACCTCCACAGCAAGGGGACAAACCAACACGCAATGTCTGGTGGTGAGCACTGCTTTAGAAAAGGTCTCACTAAGGGCTAGTGTTTGAACAGAAACCCAAGTTGAGGGAGGGAGCCTTGCAGCTAGCTACCTGGGAAAGAACATTCTAGGTCAGCAGTTCTCAACCTATGGGTTGCAACCCCTTTGGGGGTTGAACAACCCTTTCACAGGGGTCACCTAAATACTTCCTGTATATCAGATATTTACATTATGATTCATAACAGTAGCAAAATTACAGTTATGAAGTAGCATCGAAAATAATTTTATGGTTGGGGGTCACCACCACATGAGGAACTGTATTAGAGGGTCACAGCATTAGGAAGTTGAGAAGGACTATTCTAGGTGGAAAGAACAGAGATGGGCATGTCCCTGGGGTGTGTGAAGGTCACTGAGGAGGAGGCTGTGTGGCCTAAGCCAAGCGAGTGAGGTGGAGAGTGCAGAAGGTGACAGCGAGGAAGGGATGAACATAGCATGTAAGGACTTGTAATCCAGGGGAGGATGTGGGTTTTTACTGAGGAAGGTGGGAGCTATGGAGGGTTCTGAGCAGAGGAACATACCCTGATTGCCAAAGCAGGACAGTTTCCATGAGAGTACTGCCAGGAACTGCTAACAGGGTACAAGCTTCTCTCCTGGTTCAGATTCCTCTGTAACCCCCCTTTCCTGTGGCTACCCCATATGTTCCTGAGACATCATCAAGCTGCCCTTACCTGTAGATTGGAGTTGTGTAGTAATTGCCAACCTTCTTCTTTTCCGCGTTGTAACGAACACCTGGTAGGGAAAGGAGACTGCAGAGGCTCAGCCCACTCCCAGGATCTTTTCTCTGGACAGGGGACAGGTGTGGGTGGCATTTCATTACCACTGGAAGTTTACCAATGGGAAAAGAGAGGCGCACAAAGGCTCAGTGTCACCTAGCTAGAAAGAGGGCAGAAATGGGATTTGAATCCAGAGCCCAACTTTTGTTTCTTTTTTGAGACAGAGTCTCACACTGTTGCCCAGGGTAGAGTGCTGTGGTGTTATCACAGCACATAGCAACCTCAAGCTCTTGGGCTAAAGAAATCTTCTTGCTTCAGCCTCCTAAGTAGCTAGGACTACTGGTGCATGCCACTACGCCCTGCTAGTTTTTCTATTTTTAGTAGAGATGGGACCTTGCTCTTGCACAGGCTGGTCTTGAACTCCTGAGCTCAAGCAATCTACCTACCTTGGCTTTTCAGAGTGCTAGGATTAAAGGCATGAGCCACTGCACCCGGCTCTCACAGCCCAACTTTCTAACTGCTCTGCAAAGAAACTTTGCACATAGTCACTTGGGTGCCTGTCTCCTCCCTGACTCCTGATCTGGAACCCCTGGGGTGGAAATGGTATCTCATGGTGTCCAGTAATTAAGGAACCTGATGTTTGTAGGACTGAATGGGTGGGGGCAGGCAGAAGCTCACCCATGCCGATGTGGTTCTTGCAGCCATCACACCAGATGTTATATGGCATCTCAAATCTACAAAGACAGACAAGATCTCATTTGCTCTTGTGTACTTGGGCTCTCTTGATGTCCCACATTTGTGGCTGTAGTTGTAATTTAAGGGGTTGGGCAACCAACTGCCCCTCTTCATAGGAGTTGCTGCAGTCACATTGCCAAGGGCGAAGACACAAGAGGATGAAGAATCATGGTTGCTCCTTTAACGAACAAGTCCTCTCCCTGTCACACTCTAGCCAACTGACTTTGAGTATGGAAGTGTCCTTAGGGAGCCACTGTATCTTTAACCCCTTATGGCATCAGCTAAACCAGCTTCTGAACAGAAAAGGAATAGACTCAGGGAGCTAGCCCCTGACATTGTTGTCTGATTAGAGTTAAGAAAAGTACTGTGTTTCCCTGAAAAAAGACACTGTCTTATATTTATTTTTTCTCAAGAAGATACACTAGAGCTTATTTTCAGGGGATGTCTTATTTTTATTAAGGATAATGCAACAATCTACATTTATTCAAATACAGTTAAGTCATCTTCTTCTGGAACCTGACAGGGGGAGCAGACCTTGTTGGTGAGGCTGGCGCTAGTGATGTGCGAACTCCTTTCCCCTAGCGGTTTGCATGTGTGCAATAGGATGCCTGCGACCTCTGTTACCACCTGCCCACCCATGCAAGTGCAAATGGCTTGGAGAAAGGAGCTGTGGTAGATAAAAGGCATTCCAGTCTTCCTTAGGGCTCTGAGCCAAAATGCATGGTGTGGCATAGCCACGCCCACACTAGGTCTTATTATCAGGGTAGGGCTTATATTTAACAAATGCATAGAAATCCTGCTAGGGCTAATTTTTTTGGTAGGTCTTATTTTCAGGGAAACACAGTAGTTGTGTTGGGTGTGGTGGCTCACACCTGTAATCCTAGCACTCTGGGAGGCCGAGGCAGGTGGACTGCCTGAGCTCATGGGTTTGAGACCAGCCAGAACAAGAGCGAGACCCTAACTCTAAAAAAAAATTGCCAAGTGTTGTGACAGGTGCCTGTAGTCTCAGCTATATGGAAAGCTAAGGCAAGAGAATCACTTGAGTCCAAGAGTTTGAGATTGCTGTGAGATAAAAAAGAAAAGTAGTTGTATTGTTGTTGTTGTTTTAATTTTTTTTAGAGGCAGTGTCTCACTTTGTCATCATTGGTAGAGTGCCGTGGTGTCGCTGCTCACAGCAACCTCCAGCTCTTGAGCTTAGGTGATTCTCTTGCCTAAGCCTCCCGAGTAGCTGGGACCACAGGCACCCACCACAACACCTGCCTATTTTTTGTTGCAGTTTGGCTGGGGGTGAGTTTGAACCTGCCACCCTCGGTATATGGGGCTGGTGCCCTACTCACTGAGCCACAGGCGCCACCCTGTTGTTTTAATTTAATCTTTTTTAGAGACAGGGTTTTACTCTTTTGCTCAGGCTGGTCTCAAACTCCTGGCCTCAAACGATCCTTCTGCCTTGGTCCCCCAAAGTGCTGGGGTTACAGGTCTGAGCCACCATGCCCAGCCAGTTGCTGTATTTCTTTTTCATAGTTCCATTTATGACATGCAATCTTGGTTTTCCACATACATCAAGAGAGCCCAAGTACACAAGTGACAAAGCTTTCCTTTTAAACTAAAACCATTCAGTAGCCAATGAGATGAATTAAAGACGCTGTGCAGATGGAGATGAGGGATTGGCAAACAGAGAGACTGGAAGTTGTATGGGCAAGAGAAAGGCAGACAAGTCTGGTCCATGCTGGAGTGTGAAGATAAGGTGGGCTGAGGTGTCCTTCAGCCCTGTAGCTCTTCAGGCCACTGCTGGGAATAGGCATCATGAATTTTCTTTTTTTTTTTTTGAGACGGAGCCTCAAGCTATCCCCCTGGGTAGAGTGCCATGGCATCACAGCTCATAGCAACCTCCAAGTCCTGGGCTCAAGCGAGTCTCCTGCCTCCGCCTCCCAAGTAGCTGGGACCACAGGCGCCCACCACAACGCCCGACCATTTTTTGGTTGCAGCCATCATTGTTGTTTGGCGGGCCCGGCCTGGGGATTCGAACCTGCCACCTTAGGTATATGTGGCTGGCGCCTTAGCCGATTGAGCCACAGGCGCTGAGCCCACATACCATATTTTTAACAAATAATTTTTGGTGATTAACTATTCGATGGATTCTACTTTGTTTAAATCATATTCCTGTAGTTCAGTAAGAAATCATAATGGTTCTCCATTACTGAGTATCTACCCAGAAGAAAAGAAATCATTTTATCATAAGGACATTTGCATTAGATTGCTTATGCAGCTCAATTTACAATTGCCAAATTGTGGAAACAACCCAAATGCCCACCAATCCAGGAATGGTTTTACAAGCTGTGGTATATTCAGCCACTAAAAAAGATGGTGTCTTTACATCTTTTGCATTAACCTGGATGGAGTTGAAACACATTCTTCTTAGTAAAGCATCACAATGGAGAAGCAAAAATCCAATGTACTCAATTCTGATAGGGGACAATTGATGCTAATACCTGGTGGGGGGTAGGGGAATGGGGGAGCAGAGAAAGGGAAGGAGGGGGAAAAGGGTGGGAGGGGTCTTGGTGTGTGACACACCTCTTGGAGGCGGGACACAATTACAAGAGGGACTTAACAAATGCAAGCAATGTAACCTGATTCTTTGTATCCTCAATGATTCCCCAACAATAAAAAAAAAAGAAATCATAATGGTTCAAGAAGAGTCAGAAAAAAGAGTACTTTTGATTTCCCACATTCAATTCAATAAATTTTGAGTGTTGGCCATCAGTCAATTGTTAACTAATTATGAAAATTATTTACTACTGGGTGAGATAGTACACTTGAGGGAGAGGAAAGACTACTAGAAAAAAATTAGTTCTAAATTTACCCTTAACTGCTTTTGATATTATGCAAGTAACTTATCTTCCTAAGCCTGCCATAACAGTGTGCCAGTTGAGTGTTCTTTTGGCAAATGGACTTTTTATACTGAACACAAGAATTTTTACAGTATGTTTTTACAGAAGGTTAACCTGCTTTAAAGGAGCCACAGGGCTGGGTGCAATGGTTCATGCCTAATCCTAGCACTCTGGGAGGCCAAGGTGGGAGGACTACTTGAGGTCAGGAGTTCCAGATAACAGTGAGCTAGAGCATAACCCTATCTCTACTAAAAGTAAAAACTTTAGCTGGGCCTCATGATAAATGTCTGTAGTCCCAGTTACTCCAGGACTCCTAAAGCAGGGAGATTTCTTGACCCCAGGAGTTCGAGTAAGCTGTGATGGTGCCAACTCCAGCCTGAGCAAGACTTTGTCTCAAACCAAACTAAAAAAACCCTCATGTATAGGGTGGACATAAAGTTGTGTTCAATTTAAAATAGTTTAACATAGTAAATTGCACATGAACTTTATGCCTATCCTTTACTGGAACAAAGCTTATGGCACATCAGTAACTAGCCTTTCTTTGACACTATGGATATGAGGCTTTCCTAGTATGTAGCAGTTAATATGTTCTTTATTATTAGGTTTAATGTTTACTTTCCCTTTTTTTTTTTTTGAGACAGAGTCTCACTGTGTCACCCTTGGTAAAGTGCTGTGGCATCACAGCTCATAGCAACCTCAAATTCTTTGGCTTAAGTGATTCTCTTGTGTCAGCCTCCCTAGTAGCTGGGACTACAGGTGCCTAACACAACACCTGGCTATTATTTTGTTATAGTTGTTATTGTTGTTTAGCAGCCCTGGTGTATGTGATTAGCGCCCTAACCACTGAGCAATGGGTGCCGAGCCCTTAGGTTTAATGTTTAATAAAAGCAGACGGTCTTTTTTTTAATCTCCATAATTTTGTGGATGAGGATTGTTGACTATTTTAAGATACATATGAAAATGTTTTGAAAAGCATGAACACTTTATATAGAATTTTCTAAAAGTGTCAAGGTGACTTTTTCAGTAGTATTTATAAAGCCCAAATCTTTACACCTTAAGACACCATAAGGTATCTTATGCCTACTTTATTGTTGGTTAAGATATTTGTCTTGAAGTAAATTTCAACTTGCAAAAGAAGCATTTTCCTCTCTAAAATGTGCTGGAACATTAATGGTAATTTAAATGTATAGGAAACTTGTAATGACTACATGAATTTTATTTCTAAACTGTATACATGATAGGTTGTAGTTACTTAGTTTCTGTTTGAAAGCAAAGAGGGTATAATTATGAGTAAGATTCTTCCCATCTGGCCACAGCAGATATTTCTATCATGTGACACCTTATGGAAGTCAATCATTTAAAAAAACTGAGTTTGTGGGGTGTGCCACATAGCAGATTATTTACTTTGTTTCAGGTACCTATGGAGTTGTGTATAAGGGTAGACACAAAACTACAGGTCAAGTGGTAGCCATGAAGAAAATCAGACTAGAAAGTGAAGAGGAAGGGGTTCCTAGCACTGCAATTCGGGAAATTTCTCTATTAAAAGAACTTCGTCATCCAAATATAGTCAGGTATGGTATAATGTCCCATGTTAACTGTTTTCCTCATACCATTTCAAATGTGAATTTCAGTTTGGAAATTTTTAGATTTGCTTACTTTCTGGTAACTTGCTGAATTGAACACAGTCCTACCATGTCTGTTAGTTCAAAATGCTGGGCATAGGTAAAAGAAAATAGGCTGTTAAAGAAGCACAGTTAGAGGAGCTTGGTGAAGTAGGCTAGTGTCTGGGGCCGGAAAAGCAAGGTAAAGGGACCAGGGGAAAAAGGACACCCTTATCACAGAGCTCTCAACTGTCCCACTCTGGGAGCTCTAGTCCCTAGTGGCCCCTTAATCAGAGGCTAAGATGGGTAGCTAGGTTAGATGAAAGAGTTTTTCCCTATAAGTATTTGGATTAGGTATTTTGGGGCAATCGTTTTCCTAATAATCAAAGTTAGAATTTATTTGTATTTTGCTGGCTCTGGAGATAGGGAGTAACTCTTAAGGTCAGATACTACTTTAAAACTTATTTTAAGTTATAATACTTAAAACTTATTTAAGTTATAAATAATTTATAAATAACTTAAAATTTAACTTAACTTTAATGAAAAGTGAGCAGTTAGAAGCCAGCCTAGATATTTCTTTCTAAAATTGTAACTTTTTGTTACTGTTTTCTCTCTCTCTCTTAGGGAACAACCATCTCTTTCCCTACTTTTTATTATAGCTCCTGGGAAATTTGTGGAAGTAGTTTTAATTTGTGAAAGAGTCAAAAATGTTTGTTGGATTTTTTTTTATATATAATTGTTTTATTCTTCAGTCTTCAAGATGTGCTTATGCAGGATTCCAGGTTATATCTCATTTTCGAATTTCTTTCCATGGACCTCAAGAAATATTTGGATTCTATCCCTCCTGGTCAGTTCATGGATTCTTCACTTGTTAAGGTAAGAAGTTTACCTGATTTTTATTATATAAGCGCTGAATGTAAAGGGTCTACTCTGTTAAGAAATCTCTGTGTTTTGTCGGTGGGGGGGGAGCTGTGCTTGCAAAAGATGTTAGAAAGTAAAATGCGGCCAGGCCTTGGTCACTTTTGAAGTACTCCCTTTGGCAAAGCTATGCACCAAGCAAGGCCAGTGCTTAGTCCAAGCAATTTTGGAACGCTTTTTCTGGTGGCCATCAGAGCTGTTGTTGTACAAGGTCTGACAATTAAGTTTGCAAAGTTGCCACCATTCACTTATGCTAAGCTTTCATAGCTGTGGTATGTCAGTATCTCACAGCTGCGTTCATGTCAACATGTGGCAGTGTCTTGCTGATTGGTGTTCATTACTGTTGCATGTTTTTGTGTGCTGTATGATTATATCTCTGATGATCATTCCAGAAAAAGTTCTGAAATTGCTTGAAAGGTAAACTGTTCTCAGTGCCTAGCTTCCCAGGGGCAGTACTTCAAAGGTAACCATAGCGATATTCAGCAGTGAGGTATGTAGCACTTTTCTAGGATGGGTTCTCGAACATTGTTAGACCTCTTACTAAAGCAATAGCATGACAGTATTTTTCTGGTTATTTTAGTACGTCCTCTTCTCCACACATACTTTTTTTGTGTTCAATTTATTTATTTATTTTTTATTAAATCACAGCTATGTACATTAATGCAATTATGGGGTGCAATATGCTGGTTCTATATACAATTTGAAATATTTTCATCAAACTGGTTCGTGGCATTTTCTTAGTTATTGTGTTAAGACATTTATGTTCTACATTTAGTAAATTTCACATGTAAGATACACCATAGGTGTGGTCCTACCAACTACTCTCCCTCCACCCATCCTTCTCCCCTCTCCTCCCTCTGCCCTTTCCCCTTCTTCTTGGGCTATAATTGGGTTATAGCTTTCAGAAAGCTATAAATTGGTTTCATAGAGGACTGAGTACATTGGATACTTTTCTTCCATTCTTGAGATACTTTGCTAAGAAGAATATGTTCTTATCTATGTAAACATGAAAGAGGTAAAGTCTCCATCTTTCTTTAAGCCTGCATAATATTCATGGTGTACATATGTGTTCAATTTTTGATGAATCAAGATTTATTTTGGTTTAAAATTTGGGGTGCAGATCTAAATACTAAAAAATGATTTTTTTCCCAATTGGCTAGCCAGTTCTGATTTCATGTACACATAGTCCCTGGCTTATGATGTTTTGGCTTAACAGTTTTTCAACGATTGAATGGTATAAAAGTGGTATGTATTAGGAAGTATAGTTGTGGTATCCATACAATTAATTCTGTTTTTCACTTTCAGTATTCTAATCAATAAACTGCATGAGGTATTTAACACTTTATTATGAAACGACCTGTGTTAGAGGATTTTGCCCAACTTTAGGTTAATACTGTAAGTGTTTAGAGTGTGTCTAAGGTGGGCTAGGCTAAGCTATGATGTTTGGTAGGTTATATCAAAAGCATTTTCTACTTATAATATTTTTAAATTATAATGGGTTTACCAATATATAACCCATCATAATGTGAGAAGCATCTATATTATATTTCAATTTCAAACTTTGTCAGTATTTTCCTTTGTGTACTTTACGTTTTTATAATACCCACATTACCTTAAATGTCAATTACACTGCCTTTGGCAACAAGTGTCTTGTAAGGGATGTATCTCTGAACTGTTAAGCAGCATCTTGTGATAATTGTATCTATTTAAATATATAATCATAATATCTTTATGCCATTTCTTTTGGAATCATACCAGCTTTTCCAAAGAGGAAATGAATGTGAGAGATGAAAGACAGAAAAGATCAGCCTTATTCAAGATAGAAATAGAGTTGCCATAAGCATATAGAAGAAAATTCAAGGAACTTTTATATAGAAAAAAACTAACGTGTAGCTTAAAGATCAGGGACTAAAACTAAGTAAAAGACTAAATGAGTTAACGTGGAAATAGATAGGTAACTAATTTTTTTCTTAGATAGATAAATATGACATTGTATGGAAATGGGCCTTCCACCCACAAACATTATTATAAAATGCCCTGAAAGTTTTGGTGGTTATATTATTTCTCTGCACCATTAATTGCTTATATATTGGAAACCAATTATTTAGAAAGTCATATGTGTTATGGTTAATAAGCTTCTAACTTATTTATCCTTTTTTCAGAGTTATTTATACCAAATCCTCCAGGGGATTGTGTTTTGTCACTCTAGAAGAGTTCTTCACCGAGACTTAAAACCTCAAAATCTCCTAATTGATGACAAAGGAACAATTAAACTGGCTGATTTTGGCCTTGCCAGAGCTT
>CAUYQV010060701.1:0-30842 GCA_963574575.1 Galagoides demidoff
CGTCAGTACCCACTCCCTGATTGGAAAGATCACAAGGTCTCTGGCAATTAAATAATAGGATTCTACTGGTGGTATAAGTGTGGCTCTCTCTGATGCTCTGAGGGGTCAGAAAGGCCTGTTCAGTAGACAATTTGGAGTAAGAAGGCTGGTGCCTCTTTCCCCTCCTTACTCACCCTTCGCTGCTGGACTCTGGTAACCTTGGTCTCAGTTAACCCCACTACCACTCTCTGTTAATCCAGACTCTGTAACCCAGTCCTGTCCAATAGGCAAGAAAGTCAGGGTTTTGTGCCTACCAGAGTCTGGGTAAAGTCAATGGGTTCATCAGGATTTTATGCTTGACAGAGTCCCAGTAATGTTAATGCCTTCTCAACTCAGTGACCACTCTTTGTGGCCAGCCAGCAGAGATAGTTGAAGCCTATCTGCATCAGGCACTCAATGGGAGCTGCAGAATATTTCACTTTGGTTCAATCTAAGCCTGGAGTTTGCTTTCTTGAAGTGGTGGTTTGCCTCGGTGGGGAGGACGTGTGTTTATCTATCTCGTCTCTCAGGTCAGCTCCCCACTTTCAGGTTCGTTGGGTTCTTCTGGCAGTTGTCTCTCTCCCTGAACTGAAGTTTATTTTGAAAACTTGCTCCAGTCAGCTCTCATCTCCTAGTCCTCCAAATTCTTATTGAATGTGAAAATTTTAGTTAGGGAATATAGCCAGTCCAGGGATTTAGCAAAGTACAAGATAAATTGAAACCAGGCAGGCAAATAGACTAAAATGCTACCCGACATACAAGCACACCAATGCCCAGACACTCAGCCACAACTACACAAACAGACAAAAAAGTAAACAAAATAATAGACAAACCAGTCAACGAATAGATCAGAAATGAAAGAAAGAAGAAAGAAAAAGAAAGAAAAAAAATAGTAATAATAAAAGATAACCACAGAAATGATGGTCATAAAATGATAGAGCAAACACATAGGAAAGCAAACAATCAAAGAACAGAGATAATAAAATATATATATATATATAAAATGAAAATAAAAAGTAAAAAATTAATAATTAAAAAAAAGGAAAAGGAGGGCACTGCTAAAACAATTTTTTTTTTTGAGAATATACAAACAAGTCCCTTTTTCAATGCAGTAGGGTTTCAGTTAAAAAGTATTTGTATAATTATGCTGCAGTATAGTTTCTAGACAACAGGCGGCGCTGTGAGTGGTCCCTGCGCTGATACCAAAAATAGAAAAGAGAAAAAGAAAAAAGAAAAAAAAGTATATATATACACTTATATATATATATATATGATATATATATATCAAAGGAGAATTTTTGCTGGCAGGATGCCCAGATTCTCCCTACAACAGACCCCCCAAAGTGTTAGGCATCTTGGTTTAGTTTCAGATGCCAGTTGACTGGCTGCAGATCAGATTTTGAGATCTCCGGGCTTCTGGAGAAGGTGTTATGGAGATGCCATTTTGGAGGTTTTACATTACATCTGGTTCCTAGCAGCCGCCCGCTCCTATCTGTCCTCTAAACTTGGGACACAAGTTCACACTTCACCAGACTTTCACCCAACTCCTAATTTCCCCTCCAACAGAAAACCGTTGTGGTCCGAGGGAAAAGAGCTGGGGTGCCCCTTGTGTGGTCTGTATTCCAGTGGGGGAGGGGCTGCTGCACTGCCGCCGCCTCCCGGCTGGAAGTTCAAAAGATTTTTTAGTGTTTGTAAGACGGCCGCCGCCGCTGCCATAGTGGGAAGTTCAAAAGATTTTTCAGTGTTTGTTAGAGGGCCGCCGCGGGAAGTTCAAAAGCTTTTTCAGTGTTTGTAAGAGGGGAACTGATTCACCCTACTGGTCGCCGCGTCAGTGCAGCTCCACACAGACTTCTAAAATTATAAGATGGATCGGTTTCTAAGCAGAGTTCCTTCTTCTCAATTTTCTGTCCGAATGCCTGGATCTCTGGCACCCTAACCCGGGTCCAAATGTCTCCCATTTCTGGCTGCTAAATTCAGCTTGGGAGTCCATGCCTCACTGCACTCTCTGCGAGACACACAAACTCCCCACGAATTGGGTACAGGAGCCTTTCATGGGGGAAGGATTGGTTTCTGTCTCTCAGGATGCAAGCCACGACCTGGCACCGCAGGACGCAAGCCGCGGACCTGCGGCCAGGTTGCAGATGGAGCCATTTCAGCTGGTGCCCTGAGTTTTTTCTGGCTGACACCGTAGTTCTGGGCTACACTTCCAATGCAGCAATTCACCTCTTTGCTGCTCGCCCTGCGCTGCTTATCCGTGCAAGGATGCCACCACGCGGAAGGGATCCAATAAGCCCACTCTCACCTGAAACCACCAGGAGTGTTGACTCAGGGGTGCATCTCCTCCGCCATCTTGCTCCGCCTCCTTCGGTGTATTATTTTTTTAATGTGTTGCTGAACTCTGTTTTTAGGATCTTATTGAATGTTTATCAATATGCATTAATGATATTGGTCTATACTTTTCTTTTTTGGTGGGTCCTTTCCTTGTTTGAGGTTCAGAGTGATATTGGCTTCATAGAATACGTTAGAAAGTATTCATTCTTTTTCTATGTTTTGGAAAATGTTATGTAATAGAGGTAATTGTTCTTCTTTAAATGTTTGGTAGAATTCTGCTGTGAAGCCATCTGCTCCCAGACTTTTCTTCTCTTTTCTTTTCTTTTCTTTTTTTTTGAGATTTTGTATAGTTGATGCTATTTCAGTGCTTGATATAGAACTATCCAAAATTTCTAATTCTTTCTTGCTATGTTTAGGCAGGTGGAGTGCTTCCAGGTGTGGTTCATTTCCTCCAGATTTTCATATTTCTGAGAATAGAGGTTTTTGTCGTAATCATTGAGGAGTTTTTGAATGTCTGAGGTGTCTGTTGTTATTTCTCCTTTATTATTTGTGATTGAGGATATTAGAGATTTTATTTTCTGTTTCTGGATAGGTTAGCCAAAAGTTTATCATTTTGTTAATTTTTTCAAAAAACCAACTTTTTGTTTCATTGATCTTCTGAATGATTCTTTTGTTTTCAATTTTGTTTAATTCTGCTCTAATTTTTATTATTTCTTTTCTTCTGCTGGGTTGCAGGTTGGAACATTCTTCCTTTTCCAGTTGCTTGAGATAACTCATTAAGTTGTTGATTTTATTTCTGTTTTCTTAATGAAGGATTCCAATGCTATAAGTTTCCCTCTTAGGCCTACTCTTGCGGTATCCCACAGGTTTTGATTATTTGTGTCTTCATTATCATTTTGTTCTAAAAATTTGGTGACAGTTTTCTTAATCTCATCTTTGACCATGCTATCATTCAGCCTAAGGTTATTTCCTATCCATGTCTTAGTTTGAGTATGAAGATTCCTATCACTATTGAGTTCAATTTTTATTCTGTGAGGGGCCAAGAAGATTCATGGAATGATTTCTATTTTTTTGAATTTTCTGAGGTTAGACTTGTGACCTAAGATATGATACATTTTGGAGGATGATCCATGGGCTGATGAGAAGAATTTATATTCAGTTTTGTTAGAATGAAATGTTCTGTAGGTGTCTGTTAAGTTCATTTATTCTGTGGTCACATTTAAGTCCATTATTTCTTTGTTTAGTTTTTTCTTGATGGATCTATCCAGAAGGGCAAAAGGGGTGTTAAAATCTCCAACAGTTATAATGCAGGATGATATCAAATTGTTCTTATCTGTTATGGTTTGCTTTATAAATCAAGGAGCTTTCTGGTAAATGTTGATTATCAAAAATCTCTTCATGTTGCATGTTTCCCTTGACAAATATGTAGCAACCAACATTATCCTCCCTTATCTTTGTTAGTTTAAAGCCTATTGTATTTTCAAATGAAATTGCAACCCCTGATTTTTTTCTGATTTCCATTCCCCTGTATTTTAGCTGTCCATAACTTCACGTTGAATCTATTTTTGTCTTTTAAGATAAGATAAGACTCAGGTGGTGCCTAAGGCTCAGTGAGTAGGGCACGGGGCCCATATACTGAGGGTGGTAGGTTCAAACCTGGCTCCAGACAAACTGCAACAACAACAAAAAAATAGCTGGGTGTTGTGGCAGGTGCATGTAGTCCTAGCTACTTGGGACGCTGAGGCAAGAGAATCACGTAAGTCCAAGAGCCAGGGCTTGCTGTGAGCTGCGATGACATAGCACTCTAGTGAGGGTGACAAAGTGAGACTCTGTCTCTAAAAAAAAAAAAAAAAAGATGAGACTCTTGTATGAAACAGATATTTGGTCTGAGTTTTTGTATCCAGTCAGCTAGCCTGTGACTCTTTAGAGGACAATTAAAGCCATTCACATTAATTGAGACAACTTATAAGCATGGAAGTGTTTTGGGTGTCATATTTTTCCAATGTCCAATGGATATTTTTAATCCTTTCCCCATGGTGGAAGTTAGGTTTTGTTCAAAACTTTCTAGGCCAGTTTATTTTGGTGGTAGACCATTGTGCTTATCACTATGGAGGATGTGTCTGAGAATATCCTGGAGAGCTGGTTTGGTTGTGGCAAATTTCCTCAACATGTGTATGTCAGTAAAATATTTAATTTCTCCATCACAAATGAAACTCAGTTTAACTAGATACAGGATACTGGGCTGGAAATTATTATTATTTTTTTAGGAGATTGAAGGTTGATGACCATCCTCTTCTGACTTGAAAGTTTTCAGCTGAGATATATGCCATTATTCTAATATTTCTCCCTTTGTAAGTAATGTTTTTCTTACATCTGGCTGCTTGCACAATTTTCTCCTTCATATTAACTTTGGCAAAAGTGTAGCATATTAATTACAATGTGTCTAGGAGATGCTTTATTTGGATGGAGTCATGCTGGGTTTCTGAAACTTTCTACTATCCGAATTTCTGTATCCCTTGCAGTGCTTGGGAGATTCCCCATGATTCTCTTGGAGTAGAGCATCTGTGACTTTAGGGCTATCCTCTATTTCAGTAGTTCCTATAAGATGAATCTTTGATCTTTTGGAGTGGTCCCACAACTCTCTTAGGGAATGAGCAATTTTTGCTTTCTATTTTCCAGCCTCTTTGAGCATTTGGGAACATTCAATAGATTTATCTTTGATTTCAGAGATCCTTTCTTCTGCCTGTTCCAGTTTAGTACTAAGGGATTCTACCGTATTTTGGAGCTCCTCAAATAACTTATTTATTTTTTTTGGCCAGGGCTGGGTTTGCACCTGCCACCACTGGCATATGGGACTCACGCCCTGCCCTTTTGAGCCACAGGTACCGCCCTCCAATAACTTTTTTATTTTCTTGTGCTCTACTAACTCCTTTCTCATTATGTCCATATCCTTTGTGATTTTGTCTTTTAATTCATTAATTCCTTAAAACTACTTTTGAATGACTTTTTGGATTTCTATTTCTGTCTTTTCCTTCATTCTATTCATCTTATTTGCTATCCATATTCTGAATTCTATTTATGAAATTTCAGCCATTTGTTTATGAATGGCATCTTCTGTTGTATCTCTTTTGTCATTTCTTGGGGGAGTTAATCTACTCTGATTATTCTTGTTGCCAGAGTTCTTCCTCTGGTTCTTTCCTATGATTATTTTCTGCAGTTTGGCTAGTGAAGGTAGGTAAGTGATATTGAATTGTGGGCTCCTACTTACCTTATCTCAGAGTTTATGTGATGAAGAGACCTGTTGGGGTGAGTCCAAAATGACTGGAAATGTAAGGAGCAGGTAGGGGAGAGCCTGGGGGAATAGAAAGATAGAGTAAAAATGAAGGAAAAAGTAAAAGAAAAGAAAAAGAAAAAGATGGAAGGAAGAATAACTGAAGAAAAGAAAAGGAAAAAAAACTTGGAGAACAGGAGAGATGTAGGTCAGGAAGAGAGGCTGAGAGTGATGAAAGAAATGGTGTTTATGAGTGTGGTACTAAGGTCATGCTTATAATTCAAGGGTTTTGAGGGGGCTGAACTGGAAAAGTTCCTCAAAATCAGGTGGTCCTTTTCAGCCTGAGCAGAGCCAGGCTTTTCCTCTACCAAAATTAGGAAGGGAAGGAAAAGAGAAAAAAAAAAAGACAAAGGAAAAATTAAGTAAGAGTGAAAATAAAATATAAAAGTTCTCAGCGAGGTCTTGCCAGTACTATCTTCCTAAGACCAGATGTATAAAGGTCTCTTAGCCCCCTTGATCCAGATCCCTACTATGGCCTACCTGCTAGGCCCAAGCTATGTCTTTCCTGCTCTCAGCAAAAAATAAAGATAATAAGAATGATATTAAGATAAGAATAATTAAAGAAAATTTAAAATATTGTTGTATCTGGTAGAGGAGAGAAAGGGAAGTGGAGTGAAGGAAAAAAGGAGAAAGACAAGAAAAAGGGAGATATTTTAGCTGTTGTAGAAGAAATTATTGTGGGAGAGATAAGAAAGGTAGAAAAGTGTCTGTCCAAAGAGAGAATGTATTGGGCTTCACCTGTGGCTCAAAGGAGTAGGGCACCAGCCCCATATACTGGCGATGATGGGTTTGAACCCTGCCCTGGCCAAAAACTGCAAAAAGAGAGAGAGAGAATGTACTGTAGTGAAATATATAGAGAAAATAAATTAGGCTAAAATACTGTATGCAAAAAATACAGTAGCCCTTGTTGTTGATGAAAGTAAAGAAAAGAACCAATCATACAAATTAGCAAGGAACTAAATACAACAATACAAAATATCAAAAAGCCCTTAATAACCAAATAAGAAACTTCAATAACAAATGAATTAAAGACCAAAAAAAGAAAAAGAAAATACTAATAATAAGAAGAAAAATAAAAGCCAAACACAACAAACAAAAAAGAAAAAACTATATATATATATACATTCATATCTGAAGTCCGTCTTTAACAGGAATATATTTGTGTTGCAATATATTGCTGGGACATTAGGTGGCACTGTAGTTTTAGGGGACGGACAACACTGCTGATAACTTCTCTCTAGATCCCAGACATAGCTTTCACCTTATCTACTTGATTCTTGTGCCAAAACATTGGTTTAAACTACGTTAGATTGTAATAAAAAAAAATGAGCACATTGTACCCCACATATACATGAATGTATTCATAATCTATGTGTATTTGACTTAATGAAAAAAAAAAAAGATCCCAGACATAGCCTAGATCCCCAACTTGATTGTCCATTGTGATTGTCTGATTATTTCCTCAGCATTCAGGTTCTGCCAGGTTGGGGACTCAGATCCCTTCAGAATCCTTCAGAGGCAGGTCTCAATGTATCGCCCTGACAACAGTTCTCATGGAATGCTGGAATACCTGAGCCTGTCATGACTGGAGGACTGATCCTAGCAGGCAGAACTAAAATGGCTATGTTCCTGTACGGGGCCCTCCCTCATGACCTTGCCATAATGGCTGACTCCCAAATTGGCCATCTATACTGCTGCCAAGCTGGTGGCAACTCCACTCCAACCAGCCTTCAAATCTGGCTGCTATATACTGTTCAGGTTTGCCCTCTCTCCTAGGCAACCCATTGAACGCACTTCCCCTGAGAATCAAAAACTGCAAAAAGCTTCTTTGCGTTCCTGATGTCTGCAGCTCCTGCTTTTGGTTCACAAAAGACTTGTTTAGTGCGTCAGACGTCCATCTCACCACACCAGTTCACATACAGTAACCAGGAGCCCTCTTCCTTGCAGTGCACTCTGAGCCACAAATCCAGGCAAAGCTTCCTCACCAAATGCAGTCTGACTCTCTTTTCTCAGTTGCTCTAGGAGACCTCAGCCTGATAGTCTTCCTGATTCACAATCTTGCTCCTTCCTCCTCTGTATTACTTTTTTATTTTCTTTTTCCATCTTCTCCTCAGTTCCATCCATCTTGTTTGCCATCCATACTCTGAATTGTATTTCTGGCATTTCAATAATTTCTGTATGAAGGGTATTTTATGCTGTATCTTCCTTATAATTTCTTATGGGAATTTATCTACTCTGATTTTTCATGTTACCACATTCTCCTGCTGGTTCCTTCCCATGTGTATTTTCAGCGAATTTTTTATATTATAGTGTTTCAGCTGAAGTGTTAGGTTGTCCCTCTAATTGGGGAACCCTTAGCTAACACCCCAGAGACCTGTTTGTCAATTAAAACTAAAACTGCTAAGCTGAAATCAGTTCCAGAGGCCCCAGGTTATGGGTCTCACCACCCTTTCACTTCTCCCTGTTGAAATGAGTTAGAGTTTAAAGGAGCCTGATAATTTCCTGAAGTCCCTGCTATAAAAGATTGAATGACTGTAGCTTCCTTCTTCCCCCAAATGGGGCTGGGCAATCCTCAGGCCACCCAACAGCTCCCACCCAATTTTCTGCCCCACTGAAGCATGAACATCCCTCACAAAAACCAATTCCAAATGCTTTGTTTTTTCCCTTGGAGTCTTGGCTGCAATTAACTGGATACATTGTAATCTTCACCAGTGGCTGGAGGAAGGAAACCATGGCCTGCCATCTGCTTCCCAGACCTTGTTAGTGCAGGCTCACCTGAGGGTAGTCCTGTCTCCCTCCAATTTGAGGGTGGGGAGCCATGCTGAACAGCCAGGAGAAGCCTGCCAGGCAGAGGCTCTGGGAAGAGCCATTCCAGAGAGTGTCTCCTAGAATAAGGGACACCCAAGAGAAACTTCGCCCATCTATGTCAGTGGAGCCAAGCCACAATTTCCTCCCTCTGTAAGGGAGCTGATTACATTCAATTCACCAGCACACAATGCAGAGGAGCCTCAGAAATCCTTTCAGACACTAATGTCTGTATGAAAGGACCTACCTCCCTTATCCTGTGGCTAGTCAAGGTGCTTGTGGTGAGAGATAAAGTGGCCACTATGATGCTTGGTTCCCTGATGAGTCTGGTCAGAGTTCTTTCACCTTTCTGATGCCTGGAGGTGGGTCAGACCCTCCAGACTGCCTCAGCTGACCAGGCTAGCACTCCAATTGTGTTGGGAGACTGGCTTGTGCAAGAGGAAGTCTGTCAAGCAACCATAGAGAGAGGTTGCTTGACAGGTTCTGTCAGGAAGGATGAAGACCTGAGGTTGGAAATTTCTAGGTGCAGGAAAACTGGGGTTTCCTGGCTCTCTCCCAAGGGATGAGAATCCCATGTTCATTTCTCTGTGCAGAGAGCCCACAGAAAGCACCTGGAAGGAGGAGTCCCTCTTATCCCTTTGTTCAGTACCAGCCTCCTTTAGTCCCTTCACTGTGTGGCTCTTCTTAGTTCTCTCCTTTACCTCTTTCACATCTTCATTCATCACCATTGAGGATGTTGAGCACAATGAATATTCTCCTTGTGTTTGGCACCCAAATTTCAACTGCTCCAAGTTTGCTTCAGTCCAAATTTTCTCCCAGACTAGAACGTCTGGCAAAAGCTGTCTCTAATCAGCCATCTTGCTGGGGATCTGAAGGATCATATTTTTGTACAGCCTTAGCCAATCCCATAATTCATAATAGAAAAGTCTCAGAAACCTGTTCTGTTTGGAAAGGTTTTATTATGTTCAAGGTTTTGGTAGTTAATGTGCTTGACAAATTAGAGTCTCTCTATCTCTATATATCAATGCCAAATAATTATTTCCTAGATTTACTGTTAGAAGCTCTTCATCCTCACCTAACAATGTAGGAAGTAAAGCACACATACTCTGATTCTCAGCCTCCATAGCCACGGGTAGAAAATTAAGTCAAGGGCAAATTCAGCCTTGCTGTTGTCATGGATTAAAGTTTAGTGACCTGTGATCCAACACCTCAATTAATCTTAGAATGTATGAATATTATTTCTTTGTTTCATTTTCCTTTGACTCTGGCCTTTCTATTGTCTGTTGTTGCTGATGGTTGCCAATTATTTTCTGGTACAGAAGAGCTATAACACTTCTTCAGTGTTATAAGCAGGAAGAGGCTGCTTGCTCCTATGTTTGTCATCAATCTTTTCTTCTTTTGAAGTTGAAGAGCAACAAGAACAGTGCCTTAGAGCAAAATATCTCTAAGCAATCTTTCAGTGTATCATGAAACTTACTTTTCTCAGCTTTCTCCTATAACCTTTTATTAGGGGAACCTCAGAAGCTCCATTTAATATCTCCTTTATCCAAGGCCTCACAGACCTTTGCAAATTTCTCAGGCTTAAGCAACTGCTTAAGGAGAATTTCAGAACTTTCTTCAAACTATTCTTGAATTCAAACTTGGCAATCCATACCTAGATATGTGAGGTTGATCCAATCATATAAAATTATATGATTTTGTGGGATGTGAGTGCTACAAGGTATGAGGATTTCAAAGTAATCAGGAGGCCTGTAAGTGAAGGACCATGAAACCCACCAATTATAGACAATCTTGACTTTTCTTCAGATAGAATTGCAGGCACCTGGTAAAAGAATACAGGAGACATTTCAAGGAAAACCAATTTGTTCCATGAAGAACAAGAGACTTGACAACATGCTCTGGCTGAAAGTGTCCATCAGTGCTGTTCAGATCCAGGATGTCTCCAAAGCTCATATGCCAGGAAGGAACCAGGTACAAAATGATGGCAATCCAGAGTCGTTCCAGCTCATCACCATGGCAGAGTAGGTCATCAGTGAATTCATATTTAATACAGGATTTGTCAATTGTTGATTCTAGGTCAATTTTCAGAAAGCCAGGTCTGGAAATATTAAAGCAGAACTTTCCTTAAAGAAGAGATGTGAGTCTCCCTTCCTTAAATAATCAGACTATTGGAACGTATATAAATAATTATATTTTTTATGTAAGTCCAAGTTCAAAGTTCCTTCTGAAGTTTTTCCAACAAATATTGACTTTGAATGAAGTTTGGGTTCATGCAGTGAAGTTTGGGTTCATGTTCACAACAATGGATTTGTGAACAAATGGTGTCCTGTGGCTCCAAAACTCTGCCACCTGCTTTTCAAAGTCACCTCCATAGCAGCATCTGAAAACATTGCTATCACTTTCTTCTTTCCCAATTTTACCCACGCAGGCCAGGTCAGACTCAGCTGGCCATTTCCTGCTCATCTCCTCATAATGTATAGAGTCATACCACCCCAAACACATTCTAATTAACTTTGCCAAAGTTAATATGAAGGAGAAAATTCTTCAAGCAGCCAGATGCAAGAAAACCATAACCTAAAAGGGGAAGAATATTAGACTGACTGCACATATCTCTGCTGAAACTTTTCAAGCCTGAAGAGGATGGTTATCGACCATCCAGCTAAACTGAGTTTTGTTTATGATGGAGATATTAAATACTTTAATCACATTCACACGTTGAAGAAATTTTCCATAACTAAAGCAGCTCGCCAGGATATTCTCAGACCCATCCACCATAATGACCAACACAATGCTCTACCACCAAAGTATACTCACTCAAAACATTTTGATCAAATTCCAACTTCCAACAGTGATGAAAGGATTAAAAATATCCACTGGACTTTTGAAAAACTAGATACCCAAAATACTACCAGGCTTATCACTACTCTCAATTAATGTGAGTGACTTAAATTGCCCTCTAAAGAGGTACAGGTTGGCTGACTGGATGCAAAAAGTCAGGCCAGATATCTTTTGCATACAAGAATCGCATCTTACCTTAAAAGATAAATATAGACTCAGTGTGAAGGGATGGTTATCTATAATTCAAGAAAATGAAAATCAGAAAAAAGCAGGTGTTGCAATTTTATTCACAGATACAATTTGCTTTAAAACAACAAAAGTAAGGATAGATAAGGATGGTCACTTCATATTTTTTAAGGGAAACACTCAAGATGACGAGATTTCAATTATTAACATTTATGCACTCAACCAGAATACACCTCAATTTATTTATTTTTTTACATGAGTTAATTTTATGTCCAATCACAAGGATAATGTAATATATTTTCCATGCAAACTATTATATACATTAAATAACATACATGGTAACAATGCAGCGTAGGTTTCCTGGGAAGTAGACTCTGTGATAGAAATATACATACAGGAAGTGTATTTACTGGGCAGTGCCATTTAGATGAGGGTCAATGTGAGTTCTAGAATGAAGCAGGATAGACAGAACAAGAAGTTGAACTCTATTGAAGTCCTGACAAATGTCTCAGTTGATCTCTTGAGGAACCTCTGAAGTTGGGAAAGCCCCTCAAAGATGTCTGAATTGAGGCAATGGCCAGCCTTTGGATATCTGCCACCCCACAAACATGAACCTTGAATGAGACGATTCTCTTTAGCTAGGGGAAATTTCTAGAGAAGAACTCAGCATAGAGCAGCCAACTACCAATAGTCCCAGTAGCTGAGGGAAGGACTGCTTCAGTCTCAAAAGGATCAGGGGATTTGTGGGCATCTGGGAAGCACATCATAGCATAAAATATGGATGGTAAAAAAGAACAATATGTATTTCATAATTTACAACAAAGTTCAGCCTCAATCCCAGGTATACTTAAACTTGAAATTATGAAAAGGTAAAATTCTAGGAAGAAAACAAAGAAACCAATGAAATGCCAGCTACTGGAATTATGGAAACATGTGATGGTAAGAGAGAAAAAACAAATCCCCCCAAAAGGCCTCTAAATAGTGAGAATTATTTCCTACAATAATGAAAAATTTTCCCCAAAGTCTCAAAAAATAGACAACTAATATTTATAAATAGAAATAGGATAATTTCAAAAAACAGATCACGTCAAATCTTATAAGCAATAGAAAACAAAAAAATCCTTCAAATTGATTCTACTATATCTGGATATACCTGATATTGAAATTGGAAACATTTATTATTATAAAGGGAAATTACAGGCATTTCACTTATAAATGCAATGCAGGATGGTCAATTCATATTTGTTAAGGGAAACACTCAACATGATGAGATTTCAATTATTAACATATGCACCCAACCAGAATGTGCCTTAATTTATGAGAGAAACTCTAACAGATATGAGCAACTTGATTTGCTTCAGCACTATAATACTGAGAGATTTTAATACCCCTTTGGCAGTGTTGTATAGATTCTCTGATAAGAAACTAAGCGAAGAAATTTTAAACTTAAAATTACCCATTCAACAATTAGATTTAAAAGACATCTACAGAACACTTCATCCTAAAATAACTGAATACACCATTCTTATCAGCTCATGTAACATACTCCAAAATTGATCACATCTTAGGTCACAAGTCTAACCTCAGCAAATTTAAAAGAACAGAAATTATTCCTTGTATTTTCTTGGACTATAATGGAATAAAAGTTGAACTGCGTAACAACAGGAATCTACATACTCACATGGAAAATAAATAATCTTATGCTGGATGATAGCTGGGTCATAGATGAGATTAAGAAAAACCAAATATTTGGAACAAAATGATAATGAAGACAGGAATTACCAGAACCTGTGGGATACTGTAAAGGTAGTCCTAAGAGGGAAATTTATAGCATTGCAAACCTTTCTCAAGAAAATTGAAAGAGAGGAAGTCAACAACTTAATGGGACATCTCAAGCAACTGGAAAAGGAAGAATATTCCAAACCCAGGAGAAGAAAAGAAATAACAAAAATTAGAGCAAAATTAAATGAAATGGAAAACAAAAGAATCATACAACAGGTCAATCAATCAAAAGGTGGTTTTTTGAAAACGTCTATAAAATGGATAAACCTTTGGCTAACCTAACCAGAAATAAGACTAAATTATCTAATTTCATCAATCAGAAATGTCAGAGATGAAATAACAACAGACTCTCCCAGGAATTCAAAAACTCTTTAACGAATATTATAAAAAACTCTATTCTATTCTCAGAAATATGAAAATCTGAAGGAAATAGATCAATACCTGGAAGCATGCCACCTTCCTAGACAGCTGGAAAGAAGTGGAAATGTTGAACAGGCCTATGTCAAGTACTGAAATAGCATCAACTATACAAAATCTCCCCAAGAGGAAAAATCCTGGACCAGATGGCTTCATATCAGAATTCTACCAAACCTTGAAAGAAGAACTAGTACCTATATTACTTAACCTTTTCCAAAACATAGAAAAAGAAGGAATACTTCCCAACACATTCTGAAGGAAACATAACCCTGATCCCCAAACCAGGAAAATACTCAACAAGAAAAGAAAATTATAGACCAATATCTAATGAATATTGATGAAAAAATATTCAATAAGATCCTAGCAAACAGAACCCAGCAACACATCAAACAAATTATACACCATGACCAAGTTGGTTTTATCCCAATGCTCAAGGGTGCTTCAATATATGTAAATCTATAAATATAATACATCACATAAACAAAATAAAAAAGACCATATTATTTTCTCAATTAATGCAGAGAAAGTTTTGATAATATCCAGCATCCTTTCATGATAAGAACACTTAAGAAAATAAGTATAGCAGGGACATTTCTTAAAATGATAGAGGCCATCTATAAGAAACCCATAGGCAATACCATACAGAATGGAGTAAAATTGAAAACATTTCCACAAAGACTTAAATTTAAGACATGAAAACATTTCCACTCAATGGTTGCCCATTGTCTTCTCTGCTATTTAACATTGTAATGGAAGTCTTAGTCATCTCAGTCAGCAAGACAAAGCAATCAAGGGTATCCAAACAGGGTCAGAGGAGATCAAAGTTTCACTCTTTACAGATCATATGATTATATATCTGGAAAAACCCAGGGACTCTACTACAAACTCTTAGAAGTGATTGAGGAATACAGCAGTCTCTCAGGATATAACATCAATACTCACAAATTAGTAGCATTTATATATACTAACAAGAGTCAAGCTGAATAGTCAAGGATTCTATTCCTTTTACAGTAGTGCCAAAGAAAATGAAATATCTGGGAGTGTACCTAACAAAGAATGTGAAAGGGCTCTATAAAGAGAACTATGAGACTCAGAAAAGAAATAGCTAAAGATGCCAACAAATGGAAAAACATACCATGCTCATGGTTGGGAAGAATCAACATTGTCCATTCTACTGAAAGCAATCTACAGATTTAATGTAATCCCTATTAAAGCACCTCTGTCATAAGATCTGGAAAAATTAGTACTTCATTTTATATGGAAACAGAAAAAACCTTATATAGCCAAGACATAACCCAGAAATAAAAACAAATCAGGAGGACTCATGCTACCAGACTTCAGACTATAGTATAAATCTATAGTGATCAAAACAGCATGGTATTGGCACAAAAATAGAGAGGTAGATGTATGGAACACAATTGAGAATGAAGAGATGAACCCAGACACTTGTCATCATTTGATCTTCGATAAGCCTATCAAAAATATAAACTGGGGGAAAGACTCCTTATTTAACAAATGGTGCTGGGTGAACTGGCTGGCGACTTGTAGAAGACTGAAACTGGATCCACACCTTTCACCATTAATTTAGACTGCCCCTGGATTAAAGACTTAAATTTAAGACATGAAACTGTACAGGTTCTTAGAGAGAGTGCAGGGGAAACACTTGAAGAAATTGGCCTGGGAGAACACTTTATGAGAAAGAGACCCCTACCCCAGGCAATTGAAGCTATACTAAAAATACATTATTGGGATCTAATCAGATTAAAAAGCTTCTGCACTGCCAAGAGCACAGTAAGTAAAGCAGGTAGACAGCCCTCAGAATTGGAAAGTATGTTTGTAGGTTATGTTTCTGACAAAGGTTAGATATCCAGAATCCACAGAGAACTCAAACTTATTGATAAGAAAAGAACAAGTAATCCCATTTCATTGTGGGCAAGCAACTTGAACAGAAGCTTCTCTGTAGGCGCATGGCATATAGGCACATGAAAAAATGCTCATCATCTTTAATCATCAGAGAAATGCAAATCAAAACCACGTGGAGATATCATCTAACTCAAGTAAGAGTAGCCCACGTAACAAAATACTCAAACTACAGATGTAGGCATGAATGTGGAGAAAAGGGAACACTTCTACACTGCTGGTGGGATTTCAAGCTAGTACATTCATTTTGGAAAGAAGTTTGGAGAACACTCAGGGATCTAAATATAGACCTGCCCTTTGATATTGCAATTCCTCTCTAGGTGTATATCCAAAAGACCAAAAGTCACTTGGCAATAAAGATATTTGCAACATATTGTTCATTACAGCTCAATTCATAATTAAGCAGGTAGACAGCCCTCAGAATGGGAAAGTATGTTTGTAGGTTATGTAGCTGCCAAGTTTTGGAAGAAGCCCAAGTGCCCATCAAATCATGAAATGGATTAATAAATTATGGTATATGTATACCATGGAATATTATGCCATAGTAGAAAAAGATGGAGACTTCACCTCTTTTATGTTTACGTGAATGGAGCTGGAAGATATTCTTCTTAGTAAAGTATCTCAGGAATGGGAAAAAAATGCAATATACTCAGTACTACTATAGAACCAATTTATAATCACTCACACTTTCATATGAGAGATGAATTGCAACTATAGCCAAGGATGAAGTAGGGAAGGGGAGGAGGATGGTAAGGGAGGGGGTGGTTCGATAGAGGAACAGTTAATGGTGGGACCATATCTATGGAGCATATTGCAAAGGTACAAGTCAAATCTATCAAGTATAGAATGCAAATGTTTTAACACTGCGATTAAGTAAATGAGGTGAAAGCTATGTTAATTAGTAGGATGTAAGAGCTTCAATTAAACAACACATTGAATGCCACAAAGGAATAAATGTATTCATGATCTATGTACATATGATAATAAAAAAAATTTAAAAGAAGGGTATGTATGGCTGTGCTATATTGCTACTGCCTTTCAGAACCAACTTTATGATTTAATAATGGGAGGTCACCTATCAAGGGTAAGGAGCCTGTCTCAATTGTCTGAGTATCCTGGATGATTCAAATAGTACCTAGAACACAACAGGAGCTCAATTAATAAACTAAAATCAGACCACCAAAAAAAATGCCCATTATCTTTAACCATCAGAGAAATGCAAATAAAAACCACTTTGAGATATCATCTAACTCAGGTAAGAATAGCCCACACAACAAAATCCCCAAAATACAAATGTTGGTGTGGCATGGAGAAAAGAGAACACTTCTGCATTGCTGGTGGGAATGCAAACTAATACATTCCTTTTCAAAAGAAGTTTGAAGAACTTCTGAGTTTTCCTTGGAGAACACTCAGGGATCTGAAAGTAGACCTGCCATTTGATCCTGCAATTCCTCTACTAGGTATATATCCAAAAGACCAAAAATCACTTGTAGCAAAGATATTTGTACCACATTGTTCATTGCAGCTCAATTCATAATTGCCAAGTCTTGGAAGAAGCCCAGGTGCCCACTGACCCATGAATGGATTAACAAATTGTGGTATATGTATACCATGAAATATTATGCAGCTTTTAAAAAGATGGAGACTTTACCTCTTTTATGTTTACATGAATGGAACTGGAACATATTCTTCTTAGTAAAGTATCTCAAAAATGGAAGAAAAGATACCCAATGTACTCAGTATGTCTATGAAACCAATCTATACTCACACTTTCTTATGAAAGATAGATCAGAACTATAGCCCAGGATGAAGGAGAGAAGTAGAGAGAGATGGGAGGGAGGGGGGAGGTTTGATAGAGGGAGAGTAAATGATGGGACCACATCTATGGGGCATATCGCAAGGGTACAAGTCTAATCTACCAAGTATAGAACACAATAATTAAGTAAATAGGTGAAGGCTATATTAATTAGTTTGATGTAAGCGTTCCAAAGTGTATTAAAAAATCAATACACTGTACCCCACAAATGCATAAATGTATTCATGATCTGTGTGTATGACTTAATAAAAGGAAAAAACAACACACATATTTAACTTTTTGCAGTCTAAATTGAGTAATTAATATTATACCATTTAAAACAAAATGAAAACCTTTTCAGCTATAAAAAAAATTGAAAGGCCTTCACTATTACCTTTTCCTCCAAAAATTAATCTCACTTAACTTATCTATGCATATGTGCAAGGAACCAAACCTCCCTTTTCATAAATAAATGAGAAATTGAGCTCGTCATCTCCAAAGAGAAAGGCCATTTTATTCTTCTGAGCTGAAAGGCACTCCAGCATGACTGGAGACCTAAGTAGGAGTGTATTGGCTGATTCCCTGAGATTCACAGTGACCCTTACAGAAACACCAAAAAAATTAATTGAAAGACTCGTATAGGAAATACACAGAAGAGGTGAACACTCAGTGGTTTGAGGCCTCTGAAGACAGGAAATGAGACAAGTAAGAAAGTAGGAATAAGTTAGTGTTGAGACACTGTAGAGTCCTGCCTACAACCAGCACACTCTGTTCCATTACACTAACCCTTTAGACTACAATTCTTTCCCTTCTTCTAAAGAAAACTGAGAAAAATAACCTCTAAAAATAAGAAAAGGCAATGAGAACAGCCTCGTTAGGGATCCCCAGCTGGTTTTATGTTTGATAATTAATAGTGACTATGGTTACAAAGTAGTTGTATGAAAGGGAAGCTCTTACTAAAAATGACAGGAAAACAAGGAACTTTTCAATATGCCTAAATTGGTTTACTTGCAGGCTAAATTAAAAAAATTGACCTCCTGGATCAAGGGAAATGAAAAGGGGTCATACTATAGATGGCACCTGGAGTCGTCCAAAAGAGGGAATGATAAACTTGCCTCTCTCCAGGAAGTTCATAAGAAAAAATATGAGGCTATATCTATTAAGGCAACAGTATTTGATAGAGTGCTTTAATAAAGGAAATGGCTTTGTTTAAATCTCTATGGTCTATAGTTAGTCTCCACTCAGTGGCAGTTGTCTTTTAGGTTAGGCCAAACAGGGGATTCGAAAGGTGCGATGGTAGCTGTTGGCACTCCTTCTTTAAGTCTCCTGTGACAGGTTACAATTCTTCAGTGTCTTGCCTTAGCTGCTGCTATAGCTGAATCAGTAGGGGGAAGTTTAACCGGTTGTTACCCAGAAGTGCCTGCCAGCACCATAAAAAACAGCCTTGTTTCATGAGTTTACCATCTGTCTGAGAGATTAATTTCAAAAATGAGAAAGTGGATAATCTTGGAGGTAGGGAGAACCAGGACAGAAGCATACTTTTAACAAGACTGGGCCAATTTTTATACTTAATAGGGGGATTGCCCCTTTATTTTTTATTTTTATAATATTTTATGTTTTCACATACTTCCCATTGCACAGAAATTTTTACAACATTTAATTTATTTTTTTTGATTCAAATAAATATGATACGAGGGGACACATTTTTAGGTTACATTTTTCTCACTTCCAAGGTAAAGTTCAAGTTGTAGGAGAGCCCTTCACCAGGGGAGGGGGTGCTGAATATCCTCAAATTTTGTACATTAGTTGAGAGCTCACGAAATGCCCTCCCTCATCTTGTCACACTCTTCCTTTTCTTTCCCTCCCCTTACTCACCCTGTCCCCTTTGTTAGATTACACTTGTGTTTTATCATTTGTATGAGTGTTTGAGTGTCTATATATTGGTTTCATACTAGTATTGAGTACATTGGATACTTCCCCCCCCCCATTCTTGAGATACTTTACTAAGAAGAATGTGTTCCAACTCCATCCAGGTAAACACAAACGATGTAAAGTCTCCATCTTTTTATGATTGAATGTTATTCCATGGCTTACTTATACCACAATTTGTTTATCCATTCATGAGTTGATGGGTTGCTTCCATGACTTGGCATTTATGAACTGAGCTGCAATAAACATTCTGGTGCAAATGTCTTTGTAGTAAAATGATTTTTGTTCTTCTGGGTAGATACCTACTAATGAGATTGGGAGATCAAATGGAAGATCAACTTTTAGTTCATTGAGAATTCTCTGTACTTCTTTACATAGAGGTTATATTAGTTTGCAATCCAACCAGCAGTGTAGAAGTGTTTCCTTCTCTCCACATCCACACTAGCATCTGCAGTTTGGGGACTTTGTGATGTGGACTAATCTTACTGGAGTTAGGTGATACCTCAAAGTGGTTTCTATTTGCATTTCTCTGATGATTAAAGATGATGACCATTTTTTTATGTGTTTTTTAACCATTTGTCTGTAATCTTCAGAGAAGTTTCTGTAAAACCCTTTAATTAATCCTCCTCCCAAACAGGTAGCCCACTGGTCCCTTCAAGGTATGAATGCTTCCTGACTGAGCTAGCCAGTGTCATTTCTTTGTTGGGGCCCAATGGTGGTTAATATGGTGGTTTTACAAGGGTGGTTGTCTGCCACAGGGGCCTTCCATGACCAAGACTTGAAGGATCCCTAGGTGGAGGATCTGACCACTGACAGTGATCACAGATAGGTGTGAAAGATAAGGCTACCTCCAAGGGGAAAGCAAGCTTGGGGTTATAGGGGTCATACTCTATTCCCGGCATGTATTACGATTGCTCCAAAGATTCACCAGAGATTATTCAGTTTGGCATCCCTATTATTCCTTAGGGTCCATTATAATCGCTCCTGTTCATCTCATGGTTGATGCTTGCACAGAGGCCTTCCTGGAGATGGTTTGTTTGGCCTAGGAGGGGGAAACCTCATGGCTGTTAGTATTTATTATTTAGGCCAGGTAGGGTATTGTTTATAGTGTTAACAGGCAGCACCTGACTTCGGGTTTGTCTTTCTATTAAATCCAGGGTAGCTATGGCCTCTTGAATCATTTTACCACTAGAACTACACCCAGTAAAGAGAACTTTTTCAGGAACCCCCATGAGAAACAATAGGGTTGACTCAGGAATCAATCCAGCCTCCTCTAAGCTTGTCAAGTCATCATGCCCTGCCTCATGTGTTGCTTTATAAGCCAACTCCAACATCCCAAACTGGTGGAGGAGATCTTTGGCCTTGGCTAGCCTTTACCATTGACCATCTTTCCAAGCCATCATGAGGCCTAATGTTGATTGGGCAGTCTTCCAAGCCATAACAATAAATGTTAACAAAACACATGTATACTGGGGCCCAAAGCCTCTGTGTGGGTCATTGCCATTTAGTAGGGACACCAGTTTTCCATCCTGTACTATGGCAGCCAATTGTTTAATTTAATCCCCCATTAAGTAGAACTTGCTCCCTGATAGATAGGTCCAATATAGCCAAGGAACCCTTGTTTATTTGGTTCCTGGCCTGAGTACTTCTGGAGAGACTGAGTCTCAGGTAAGAGAGAGGATGGGTCTCTTTTCCCAAGTAAGAAGGGACCCCTCCTTCTTGGCCATCCATCTTTGTTTATTACTTTCTGTGTGTCTACTGGAAAAGCAGAGGGTAAATTATCCCAGTGCCTATTACAGTGACATTGTGCTGCTTTATCATCTGGATAGCACCATTAGTCCTATCCAGGGTGCTTTACTTCATACTATATCCCTCAGGATTCAGGTTTCTTCCTCCTCTCCAGGTGGAATCCTAGTGCTAAGGTGCTGCCAGCAAGGTGAGCACATGTGTCTTGGTTTGGGACATTTGTTCAGCCTGACAGAAACCTTCTATAGAACTCCAGAGAAATGCAGGGATATAAACTTCCTTGCCTTTAGTCACTTTTAGTAACACTTTAGCTGGCTCATCTTAATGGTTAGAATGCTGATATCCCTCTGTGGAGGAGATAACATAACAACAACTGCAACATAGCAGCAGAGGCATGATTGCAAAGGCCTCTTCCCTGGCTGTTCTTAGGAGACTAGACTTGGTCTGATGATTGTTCCTTATTGGCTCACTTACTTACCTAGTACTCTCTAGAGATGAGGATATACTCATATCTCAGAGTACCCCAAATGCTCAACTCACCTGCAGAGAACTTCTCCCACTGTAGGGGTCACTCATATTTATTCCAAAGGCATAAGTTATGGAGTCAGGGGTCACTCATATTTATTCCAAAGGCATAAACTCCCTCTATTTCTCTCTTGAGACACATAGGTGGACAAAGTTCAATTCCAACCTAGCCTGGGACTGCAATGGGTGGGCTGACTTCTTTCCCTGGCTAGCCCAGCACCTCTTACCCCAAAAGTTAGTTCTAATAGTGCTAGTTCATTCAAATACTGGTGCTACCTCTAAATCAGGTCAGTGAGGCACAAGAGGAGACAGTAAAACATATATTGTGTAAGGAAGCACCTGTGGCTCAAAGGAGTAGGGTGCTGGCCCCATATACTGGAGGTGGTGGGTTCAAACCTGGCCCCGGCCAAAAACTGCCAAAAAAAAAAGTATATTGTGTAGTACTGCGATGAGCAATGCCATGATAGATTCCTACAGAGGCATTCCAAATGCTGAGTCTGAGCACTTAAGGCTGGCTATATTTGATTTTTGGATTGACTGAACGACTGACAGGATAGACTCTGCCAATTTCTTTTATTAAATTTTTATTGCTCTTTTTTCACTACTAGATAATAAGTCACACGATTAACAGAAATCTTTTCTGTCTTGTTCTAAAATGTATCTTTTTTGTATTCAATCTTTTTTTAATTAAATCATAGCTGTGTACATTAATGCAATCATGGAGTACAGTGCAGATTTTGGTATATGTACACCATGGAATATTATGCAGCCCTAAAGAAAGATGGAGACTTTACCTCCTTCATGTTTACATGGATGGATCTGCCAATCTTGTTCATTGCCAAAATCCCATCCTCTTCATTGGGGGTTGAATTCCAGGATTTCCAGGTGGATGAGGGAAAAAGATATGACCACAAGATGGCAGTAGTACACAAGGAGCTTTTTATTTGGGCAATGCTTTGACAGGTTTTTGGAGAGGGGAAGTCTTTATCCCAACAGGAAACCTTCCAAAGGCAGCAGCAGGAGGCCACTGTCCAGAAGGAGAAGAGGATAAGGCAGCTCCTGAAGTAGAGGAAAATAAGAGAGGGCCTTAAGTGTCAGGGTGATGTAGCAGCCAGAGGAGGAATCTCTGGGTCAGAGGGCTCTGAAGACAAGCCGGGGCCCGCAAGCTTTTACAGGCCCTGGGATTGCCTTAACTATGGCTAGCAGATGTCTCGTGCAGTTTTGTTATGTTGTGTAAAGCAGGTTATCTCTAAATGGCTACAAATATGGTTGTATTTAAAGCAATTGCATGTGTAACAAATTACAGTTTTGGGCTAGTGGGCTTTGAGTGAATGGTCTTAGCCTGCTGTGAAGAAGTAATGCACACAAGGCCAATATACAAGGGCTATCTGTAACCTAGTGATATAACAATATGCCACTTAATCAGCCACTCTGATTAATCTGACTGGCAGGTCTGAGATTGAATCCATTCAATTTGTACTATCAATAGAACTCTAAGCAGCGAGGTGAGATCAAAAGATAGCATAAACCTGAACTTAGAAGGTTAAGCATACATTCATCATACTGCCACCCTTGAGTTTTTATCTAAGATAAAGGAAAGCATAGGGCCACACAAAGGCTTTTATACTTCTTGGGGCCCTAGGGACCACACTTCTGGAGGAGGGAGGTTGGCAGTGAGGGTGACAATGTAACGGCCAGAAGCTGAAGAAAAATATGGATACACGGTGGTTTTTATCTTTACTAGATCACATGGATGAAAGACAATGGAAATGTAGCATGTGCCTTTTTTGAGAAGTTCAACATCCAAAAGTGGAAGTTTTTAGAGGGAAGGAATTTAAAAGTCTCCCACTAAGCAAATAATTCACACAGCTCTTCCAGTTATGTACTATGCTGGCAGGTAGTATGAAATTATCTTGGAGAAGGCTCAGGCCATCAGTCTCTAGTCCATTTTCTGTCTCCAGAGAGTTGCTGGTCATCCTCCATAGGGAGAGAATTGCACAAATGAATTCCATTTTTAAAATTCCTCTAAGCCTGTCAGAAGATGTGAAGCTTGCAGAAGGGAGGGAATCAGAGCCTGGGCAAAGTCTCAGAGTGGCCCAGATCTCCCTAACTGTGGTTTGGGAGGTTTTTTTTTTTTTTTTTTCCTAAGATGAGACAGATAAAGAAAGAAAGGTCCTGCACTCATAAAACCTTTAAGGGGAAACTCAGGCTTAGTGTAACAGAGACCAGTCATCCTAGGAAATTTTATTATATTCTCAGAGAGGACTTAAGGCCCAGGGCATGGGGCTCTGTGTTCTGGCTGGTTTCTGCGGTGCAAGAGTGTGACTGGTCCTTTGGAAGATTCCATTACCCCTGTCCCCTATCCCCATCTTCCACCTGGACCAGAGATAAACAATGATGTGAATTTTTAGGAACTACCAAACCTTGGCCCTAGCTCTGGTTCACATTCTCTGCCACAGCATAGAAGGTTAAGCCAAGGGATACAGTGAATGAGAACTGCACTTTTGTCATGCCTGCATCTCCTATTTCACCCCATTCTCTTTTGTGTGAACTTAGGAGTGACCATGCTAGGGTCACTAAAGTTGTCAGTGGGAGGATACAACCCATCATGGGTTCCTCCCAGCCTGCTCTGTGTGGAGAACTCCCAATTCTCCATTCTCCTTCAAGGAAGGACGCCACACCTATGTAGTTTCTCCTTCAGAAACTACAGATGGGAGGTGTGCCTTTGCACAAAACCTAGTTCTAACAGATTTTTACCAAGTGAGAGGGACTGATTAGATGTGTAGGGGTGACAGATACCTGGGAAGTATACCTAAAGAGCTCTTCCTCTGGGTAATGAATGAATTTTGGATTTCATGTTTGTGTCTCACCATTGCCAGAGTGAAAGCGAAGAGAGTTGAACTAGATCAGACAGCAGATGGAACTAGCCTTTAAAAGATAACCTTCCAGTTCATATGCAGGTCCTTATGTTCAAGTTCTCAGGGTGCCTCCTAATATAGGAAGCCCAGCCAAGTACTGTGTATGAATAGAAGGCTGTAGGTTAATTTGTCACCTGTACTTCTGAATACAAAAGGTGAATATGTTCTGTACTTTGGCAGTCCTGGGAAGAGATCACTAAAACATGAGTAGCTCTGGAAGTATTTTTCTCATGATTTGGTAGTATCATATTATATGTATTGATTATGGAACACACTAAGAGAAAAAAATGTTTTTATTTTACTAAAGTGTCTCTCTGTCTCAATACATGTTGCCAGTTCAATCACAAAACTATGTGCTATATTCTTCAATTTTTGCCTATTTTCGATTTTAAACATAATTGTGATTAAAATACTCAAGTTGTCATATAGTTGAATACATACACTTTGTAAGACTAATCTATAGGAATCTACGATCCTGCTCCTTCAAGGATAGGCCTCTATGAGGAATGACTTTAAATGAAAGCCGAGCATTTTCTCTCCCTATTTAGCTCAGGTGTAGGAGAACAGAGCAGCATTTAAGGTATAAACTAGGTTATTCTTAAAGAGAACATTGCTCTTCACACTTTCAGTGAAAGATACCACCTCACCAGCTCTCCTTGCAGATGGCACAGACAAGTCCTGGGAAGGGATAGACTGCAGGCCTCCCAAGTTTTGTGCACTAAGCCAGCAACACACCTTTGTGCCAGAGGCTGGGTTTTGCAGTAAAACTAAGTTCAGGCCAGGGAACCCTGGGCCCATCAAAAGCCCTAAATTTCTAAAATGGCCAGGCCTATTGCTTTAATCATTGTTTCACCACAGAAACTCCAGGGTGGTGGAAAAATATCCCTTGTGTGAGCGAGCTAACAACTGCAACAACAGAAGCTAGGGTGTCTGCTATTTATGCAAACTAAAAAGAGTAAGAGACCCCCCTAACATGATAAAGGATATGAAGATGGTTATCGATTTTTTGCCTCTCAGTTCAAAATTCACCTTTCAATGTATGTTGTCAGATAATGGAGCAATTCTGTGAGCACCTCTCTTTCAAAATAACACCAAAAATCATAATGTTACTTTTTCTTGCTGAAGGGAAAATGAAGAAATAAGTGGCCATTCTATGATTTCTAGTTCTCAGCGGTGTGGATGTGAGGATATTTGGAGATGCTGTGTCCCAGGCCTTGACGCAGAGAAACTGTCCCTCAGCAAATGTGCCATCCTTGCATGGCCCGGTGATCAGCTTTTGGGGCTCTCTTGATAGGGACATCCTGTGCTTCAAGTCATCTACCCACTGCTTCCCTCTGCTTATTTGCATACCTCTGCTCTCTTACTCCCTAGACACACACACACACACACACACACACACACACACACAGAGTCAGGTTTATGTAGTCCTTCCAGCACTGAAAACTTTCCAACACTGAACCCACCGCCCCCACTCTTGGCCTATCCTGTGCACAGGGAATTGTCTACTCTAGGTCTCCAATTGAACTAGGACCCTCAACTCCTACTACTTCCCACATACTGGCCACTAGTTAAGGCTTGTCCACACTACTGCACTCTGAAGAGCTGCTTCCTGCTGCTTCCCTGTGACAGTAGACCAGCTCTGGATCTGCAGACCAGCCCAGATACTGACAAACCAGTGGAATTTCTCTATCATCGAGTGGGTTCTTCTCCAAAGAAGGTATCAACTCCAGCCTTGGAAAGGAGACCCCATTCTAAGTTTGTCATTCCTTGGGAAGTCTCCTTCAGCCCTAGAAAAGTCCATATGGAATATTCTTATAAGGTTTATCACAGGGCTTATGGACAAATGAATAGAATCAATAAAAGAGTACATATGTGTGTAGGAGAAAAATTTAACATCCAAAAGACAATTGCATTGTATTTAGCAGAGACACTTCAGACAATGAAATCTTAAATGACGGTATTTATAAAACGTGAAGTACCTAGGATAAAAGGTCATCTTATGAGGAAAATATAAAAATATTACGGGGGCACTTTAAATGATCTTACTAAAAGGAGAAACAAACCATGAATCAAACATTCATTATTGAGAAGTTAAATCTAAAATATCAACACAATACTAATTAGAACCCCAGACGAACTGTTGGTTGAATTTTCTATTCACAATTGACTACAGATCTTTAGTAATTAAGACAGTGTAGTATTTCAAATAGATAAATAGGCCCATGGCACTTAATAGAGAGTATAAAAACTAACCCACACATGTGTCCATAATTGATTTATGGCACTATAATTCAATTGTAAAAAGGAAGACTTTTCAATAAGGTGTTCACTGAGAAAATTGGATATCCACACGAAATAAATAAATAAGTAAGTAGGACCCTATGCAACACCATACACAAACATCAGTTGCAGGCTGATTAGGATGTGAATGTGGAAGGAAAAACCATACATATTTTAGAAGATAAGATAGAGAATATTTTCATGACCCATATTTTTTTTCTGAAAACAGCAAAGATTTTTAAAACAGAAAAGCAGTGGCCATAAGGAAATGAATGATGAATTCGACTATATTATATAAGGACTTCTGGTCACAAAACACACCACAAAGCCAGTGAAATACAAACAACAGAGTAAGGGAATATTTTGCCCACATTTAAAATATATAAAAGACTCATTAAATCAGTAAGCAGAAGATGGAAAACAGAATTAAAAAATGGATTAAAAGAGTTAAATTTGAACAGGGCTTCTACAGAAGAAAAAAATCCAAAAGGCTTTGGATTTTTGGAATAAACATGAAAATGTGCCAAAGCCTAGGAAGAGTGATTAGGGTATTGCCCACTCATGGATTGGTAAAATTTAAATTCTGGCAATACTTGGCATAGGTGAAGATGTGGAGCAGCAGGAACTTTCTGTGCTGCTGGTGGGATTGACAATTAGCACAAGCACTATCGAAAACAATTTCACATCATCTAGTAAAGCTGAAGACATCTATATCATATTCCCCAATGAATCTAATCTTGGATATGTACCCTGGAGAGCCTTTTACATGTGTGTCCCCTGAGAAGTGTATGAGAATGTCCATAATAATAGTCAAAACCCAGAAACAAATCTAATGTCCATTCACTGTAGAATAGAAGGGTATAATCATACCATAATCACTTTGCTATAAGTATACACTGGAATGATAGTCAACAACAGAGACAAAGGATCTGCCCATAGCTGCTATGAACAACATGGATGAGTTGCTCAAATATCATTCAGAGTGAAAGAAGCAAACCATAAAAGGAAACATGCAGTATGATTCGACTTATATAAATTCATAGAAACTATGGTTTTTAGGGATGTACAAAAGTGAGGGTATAAAGAAACAAACTGAAATGATTATTATAATGTCAAGTTAAGGTCAATATCCATATGGGAGGGTGTGGATTGTGATTGTTCTATGGATTTCAGGTATATTCTGGAAGTCTGGCAATGGTCTATTTCTTGACCTTGGTCCTGGTTACATGGGTATTTGCCTATATAAACTCTCTAAGCCATACAGATATGCTGTATGCACTCTTCTGCCTCTCAGATTTGAAAAACCCTTCCCCCCAAAATTGTATTAAAACCCAAAGCATGTGGAGTAGAAATTTTGATGAGGTCTGGATGGTTACAGATGAAAAATTTGATCTTCCAGTTAAGAGACCAGCAAGCATCCACTATTGTTAAAAGAAGTGGAAAGCCAGGGGTATTTAAATGATAAGCAACCCACAATTTAGACATCATCCTTTCTCTTACCAGACATTTCAGCTTAATTTATGTCAAGTTCCAATTCACTGGAGGATTGTCATCACATTGATAAGATCATTAGGCATCACAGGTTGAGTTCATTACAGTAAGACTGGGCAACCACAATTGAATGCAAGCAGGTATACCAGGGCTATTGGACAAGGTCATCTGTGCATTTTACTCTGCAAATTGCAGTGACTTGGGTTTTAACCTTACCACATTTAACTGAAACTCTGACCCACAGACCTCCATTGTAAACTGAGGAATGTCCTCACTGTGCTGTGAGATTGGACGTGAAATTTATCATGGCACAGCCAGAGGTGGAAGGGCAAAAAGTTAGTTTAGGCTGTGCATGTGGTATAAAGAGAATCTAGGAGGGGGTTTGGTATAAATTGTTTCATCCTCCAGGCTTTGCCTTTATAGGTTTAATATTGCTCCTTCATTTGGCCTCATCTCTTGCCCATTCTAATCTCTGTAGGGGTGGGACAAAAATGTATGCCAAATTTTCCCGAGGACCTCCTTCAAGACAATTCTGAGTATGGAAATTGGGGGTTGTGGGGGCGTGGTGGTGGTGGTGTTAGAGGGCGGTGATAGTGTAGGACATTTCCAGTAGAAAAGCTAGCGCTATGGTGAGTTAATGCTGACATATAAAGACAACTTATTCTCTCTGGAATTTTCTCTCATCCATTAATCCAGCCAGCCAGAAGACATTTCTTAACCCATAAAAAATACTAAGCAACGCATTTAGCACTGGGATTGTCTTTATTTGGGTATATACGACAAGGTATGGATTTAAATTGTTTTAAGCTGACAGCTAGTGAGGTATTTCAGAATCATTACTGAATGAGCTGTCATGTCACCATTACCTAAGAAGACGTCTTTAATTACTAATATTAATTGTGGAACATTTTCATTTATACTGGGCTCTGCCTCTGGGCTTTCTATTTTGTTCCAGAGACCTAGTACTAGAATATTTAAATCACTGTGTCGTTAAATACGTTTTCATATCTGATAGGGCCAGTTTCTGCGCATTGCACTTTTTTTTTTTTTCTCTTTCTGGAACGTGTTCAGGCCAGCTGCAGGAGGCGGGGTCGCGCCTCCTCCGCGGCTCGGGTTCCAGCTGAGCCTCACCTACTTTGAGATGGAAATCCCTAGGCTGCTCTCCGCTCACGGGACACGACCAGGCGTCTGTGGCAGTAGCCCCGAGGGCGGTGGCCGGGTAGACCAAGGCCCTGACCCGCCGGCTGGCCAGGCACCCACGCACCGCCTCCTGCTGTTCCGGGGCCGCCAAGATGGCGTGTCCTATCCGCGGCGCAGGGAGGCCTACACCGCCTCAGGGGGCGCTGGCTTGACCCTGTTGGCGCTGAGACCCGATCACTCTAGCTGCGGCGATGATTTCTTCCTGGTACCGCTTGGCGCGGTGGGTGGCGACGTGGAGACTGCGCGCGCTGGTAAGGCCGCAGGGTCGGTGTGGAGGGACGAGGCTGAGGTGGGCCTAAGGCCCCAGAGGGGAGAGAGCGGCGCGAACCCCGCGGGCTGCCCGTTGCTGGGCCCCTTCTGGCTCTCCACAGTTCCCTCTCCGTCCCTGATCTCCGCCCCAAACCCTAGCCCAGCTGCAGCCTTCTCAGGCAGCGTCACTATCCACAATCAGGACCTGCTGTTGTGCTTTGAGAATGGCGTCCTCACCCTGGCCACTCCCCCGCCACCCTCCAGGGAGCACCAGGTCGGACCTGTCTCTCAGCCTGCGGGTCTGATCACCCAGCAAGCTGGGTTATCCACACACCCCGCGCAGCAGGACTGTCCAAAGCCACCGCCAGACCTCTTGCTGTCTGAGCCGGCTGAATCCTCGCCTGCCCAGGCATCGGAAGAGGAGGCTGAGAGCACCACTGCCGCCCTGGGTCCCCGCGGTTCGCTGGGCCCTGACCCAGGCATGATACTGTACTTCTGTCCCGAGGCGCAGTGCAAGCAAACCTTCTTCAAGAAGCACCAGCTGAAGGTGCACCTGCTGACACACAGCAATAGCCAGGGCCAGAGGCCCTTCAAGTGCCCACTGGGTGGCTGCGGCTGGACCTTCACCACCTCTTACAAGCTCAAGAGGCACCTGCAGTCGCACGACAAACTGCGGCCTTTTGGCTGCCCAGTGGATGGCTGCGGCAAGAGCTTCACCACTGCGTACAACCTCAAAGCACACATGAAGAGCCACAAGCAGGAGAACTCCTTCAAATGCAAGGTGTGTGAGGAGAGCTTCCCCACACAGGCAAAACTCAGCACCCACCAGCGCAGCCACTTCGAGCCCGAGAGGCCTTACCAGTGTGCATTTTCTGGCTGTAAGAAGACATTTATTACAGTGAGTGCCCTGTTTTCCCATAACCGTGCCCATTTCAGGGAGCAGGAACTCTTTTCCTGCTCCTTTCCTGGTTGCAGCAAACAATATGACAAGGCTTGTAGGCTGAAAATTCACCTGCGAAGCCACACCGGTGAGAGGCCGTTCCTTTGTGACTTTGATGGCTGTGGATGGAACTTCACCAGC